>JAJOOH010018832.1:0-32839 GCA_029582605.1 Solanum gracilifrons
AACCATATATAAAGTAACTTTCTCTCAAACAATTACCTTTTCTATGTTGAATTTTGTCGTACTTCAACACTGATTGAATGAAGCCCAGATCTTTACCCTCATCAAATCCACTCTCTCGAGCTGGATACAAAGGAGGAGCTCCTTGTTTCACTCTTTCGAGCTGAAACTAAGAAAACACACTACTAAGGACTCTAATATTTCCACCTTGGTCTCACACCTCTCTCTCGAGCAAGTGCACGACATTGGAATTGACACACAAAGTAACACAATTCAATCTCAAAACACAACAACAACTTAGACCCCTTACAAATTAGCACCATTCTTGGGAATTAACAAACACCCATTAAGTAAATTCAATAATTGGCTTCATGATCAAAACCCCAAGTAAAGGGTTTTAGCCACTCATCTCATAAATAAAAAAATCAAAGTTAGTTATCACACCCATAATTGGGTATAAAATGAGAATTATAGATGAAATTCAATAGATAATCTTCTCTCTTATAAAAATCTCACTCAAAATCTTGCTAAAATCACTTCCCCCACCCTTTGGTAGTGTTTTCTCTCTCAATAATTATTTCCTCACTTTTAGAATAATAATTTTCCTTTTCAAAAGTCGATTTAAGTAAGGTTGATGTGTAACTGTAATAGAGCATTCAACAAAGTTATTCGGGTATCGCCGATTGGTCGGTGATGAACCGATTGTTCTTTTTCTTGCCCTTCATTTTTCACTATTACTTGGTTCGACTACTGTAATTTTAGGCGATCCAGATTGGGTTCGCCGAACACTTCCACGAATCTCCTTTTTTCTCTATTATCTCACCCATCAGCATGTTTTCAGATTTTCCTCAACAATATTTGGCGACCTGATTGTCTGTTGCCGAATAGATTGGCGATACGCCAACAGAATCTGCCGGTCGCCGAATTTATTCTGAGTTTATCTTCGGCATTTTGTAACTTTAGGCGGTATAATAGTTGTTCGACAAATCGCCGAATGCTCTTTTCTATCGCCATTGTGGTCACCTCTTACAAGGATTGGCATAATATAACATTAGGCGAGACCATGGCCATTCGGCCATTCGACCAATGATTTGAGCGATCCTCAGGCCTTGTTTTCTTCGTTCTTTTAGTTACCTTGTTCCTTTTTGCTCCATAGTGTCCATGCTTTGTCCCTAAGTTCGAATACCTGAATTTAAAGTATTTACATCAGTACTTTAGATAAAATATGCATTTGAGGACACAAATCCTTTTTAAAAAGCCCTAAATGAGTCAAAATTGTGGACTTATCATAAAGCTGGGTTGATACGACAAGACTTGGTTCATCAAGCTATGGAGAAAGTGAAGATCATTCAAGAGACGTTGAAAAGAGCACAAAGTCGTGAGAAATCCAATACAGATTGTTAGGAAAAGAGGCTTGGAGATTGAGATGGATAATTGATTTATTTGAAGGTTTCACCTATGAAGGGTTTAATGAGGTTTGGCAAGAAGGGGAAACTTAGTCCCCGGTATTTTGGTCTTTACAAGATATCCAAGAGAATTGGTAATTTAGCTTTTGAGTTGGAGCTACCATTAAAGTTAACAATAGTCCATCTGGTATTCCACATTTCTATGTTGCAGAAGTGTATGGCTGAGCCTGACATAATATACCTACTAAAAATATTGGTATTAATGACATTCTATAATATGAGGAGATACCCTTTGAGATACTTAATCATCAGGTATGCAAGTTGAGAACAAATGAGGTTGCATCACTCAAGGTCTTATGGAGTAATTAGTTTGTTAAGGAAGCTACTTGGGAGGCTAAGGGGGATATCAAGAAGAGATACCCACAACTCTTTACTTCCACAGAAATTGAAGACCAAGGTAATGACTTTTTGTAAAACACTCCCTAAATTGATATGCTATAATGTGTTAAATTGCATGATTGGGTATTTGAGTACCGTCAGTTCTATATAGAGTGGTCTCATTCTAGGACGAATGTTCCTAAGGGGAAGATATTGTAACACCTCGGTCTTAGAAAGACATAAATTTTGAAAGAACTAAATTCGAAATAGCCAATTTGAGATTAGTGCAACTTATTCTTAAATGGTGAGTTTTGGATCAAATTCAAACAACCATAACTTTCAGCACAATATGAGCTAGGTGGCCCATGAGTTATCTGATCTAAGGTCATTGAGTCCTCTTTCATACTGTGTCTAATTTGCTAAATTTTGAGTTTGGATGAGAGAAATAAGCCAGTTTGAGTACAGCATGTCTAGTGAAGGAAGTTCATCCGAACTAATGAGGGGTATCTTGGTCTTTTCCTTACCCCGATTAGGCCTAAGCGTTCTGTTCACCCAATTAGGAGTCAATGTGGATTAAAATAAGTTATTACTTAAGTCTAAACGTTCAAACAACTAGGGTAAAGTTCGATATGAGAAAAGAGGATGTTTTTAAGTTGTTCTTCAAGATTTTGGGGAAATCGCCAATAACTGAGTTCTTTAGAGGTATGTAAGTTTTCGCAGTCATGGGTTTATTCACCCTCACACCAATCATGAGTTTACGATTTCGAATTCATTCATGTAAATGAGTATATTTAGTTCTTAGTAGAATTCATTGAGGTTTTGTGCTTCATTCTTTGATTATGGGGTTTTGTTGAGTTCTTGTGGTGAGAATCTTGCGAATGAATATTTCTCTTGAGGGATTTTGAGGGCATTTACATTTAATTGTGTTGGGTTAATGAATCTAAGAGAATTTGGAAGAAATCAATCGATTATATTTGAATTAGGACCAAAAATCGAGAAGAAAACTTTGTCAGAATGTTCTGGAAATTACCTGCACGACACACCCCATATGCGCCTGAAGTGCTGGCATGTAGCGCAAACTGTGTGCCCAATCAGACCCCCATTAAATGGAGGCTTGGCATGACACGCGAACAGTGTGCCCGGAGCGTCAAACCAGTTTCCTTCTTCATTCTCATTTCATACTTGTTCCTTTGAGTTGAGCTTTAACTCCCTTCACATTACAAACTATCTAAACTTTCGTAAATCATCGAAAGATCCTTCATATATCCTAAACATGTCTCTTAAATTCACTTTTCAAATTAAGGTAAAGGTTATGGATAACGTTTGAGAAACCCTTTTGAGTCACTTTCAGAAGTCATTTTTTCAATCTTTTTAACTTTGAATTAAGACTTGAGTACTTGACAATGAGTATGAGGAGTGTTAACTTTTTTTAAATGACTAAGCGAGGAGTAAGTATTCCCAATCACGTAAACTTTTATATTTAAAATGAGAAGAAATCCTATTTTTTAAATGAGTTCATGTTCAGTTTTTGAGGTTCATCTCTTTTAAGAGAACCTTTGAGTGATTATCTCAAATGGAGCATGAGTTATATTTTATTTAAAACAAAATCTTCATTATGTGAGAAACTGAGAAAACCATTCACATAATGTCCGTTATGTGTTAATGAGTATAGCCTTCCAATAAACACAACATCATCAGCATAATCATGGACACTCCACTCTGAAAGTGTTCTTAAAGCATATTCATAAATTTCATAATCATGGATAACATCATAATTTACCCTTCAAGGATCAATGATCACATTCAATCAACACATATGGAATTCACTACTTTAGAAATGGATAATAACTCATAATTAAAGTAGTTCAATTACTATATGCATAATTCTATAAAAAATTCCTTACATCAATCAATACCCACACTTTGAGATCCAAATTTAAAAAATAGGGAAATTCATGGATTCTTGAGGAATTCAATATAAAACCATATAAAATAATCAATATATCCATAATAAAAAATAATTCAATCATTCAAAACGAATTTGAAAGGAATCAATGAGATTGACGTCAAACCGTTACTTTTGGGATTTCTAGCTTTGAAATTGGGGGTTTTGAAAGGGCTCCATGGCTGAATTCCATCCATGGATGAACAACTACCGTACCTTAGCTATGAATCCCAACATATTTAAGTAGAAAATCTTTCTCCTTCAACCCTATCTTCACCTTCCTTCTTCTTCTTCTTCCTTGGAGTTCTAGAGTGAGAGTTTTTAGGGAAAAGTTGGTTCGATTTGGGATTTTTGAACTATGAGGAAGATGAATTAATTTGGTGAATTAAAATCCTTATATAGGTAGTCTAATTTAGTGTAAAATTATGTCACTTAGTGTAATTAAAAATAGAAAACCCTAAAGTACCTCTCAACTAACTCAAAAACTGTTTCAGGTCACCACCGATGACCCCATCACAGACGAACCGTGGTTGGACCCACGGCCCATGCTGGTGAAGAGTGGGTCGGGGGTATGGGGTCTAATTTTGTAGGATGAACCTACAACCCTTCACACATGAGGGGTGGGAGGACTACGGGGCGTGAGTGGCCCCTCGTGGGTCACTGCCCAGGTACATTTTTGGTGCCTTCCTCAAGGAACCATGGTTGGTCCTTGGGGTTTGAACTTTGAAATTCTAACCCGAAAAAAAATATTTTAAGGTATGGGGAGGTACGTTTACAACTCCAACTCTAGTTTAGCCTACTAGTTTCCGAAGTGTTACACTTCTGGAATGGAAGTAGGAGATGATCAATATGGATTTCATTACTGGTTTGCCGAGGTCTCGCAGGCAGCATCATCCATTTAGCTCATTGTAGATATAATGACTAAATGTGCCCACTTATTGCCACAAAAAACTTACTTTTTCTGCAGAAGATTATGCCAGGTTTTATATTCAAGAGATAGAGACTTCATGGAATTCCTGTATGTATCATTTCATATTGAGGTGAACAATTCGCTGGACCATTTTGGAGGTCTTTCACGAACTGTTTGGGTTCGAAGGTAAACTTGAATACTGTTTTCCATCTCAAAACTGATGGTCAATAAAAGCATACGATTCAAACTTTAGAGGATATGTTGAGGGCTTGTGTGATCAACTTCGGAGGTAATTAGGATGATCACTTACCTCTCATAGAGTTTGCTTACAACAATAGTTATCACTGTAGTATCCTAATGGCTCCTTAGGAGGATTTTTATAAGAGAATATGTAGATCTCCTATTGGATTGTTTGATGTTCCTAAAGCTGGGTTGGTAGGACTTGGTTCATCAAGCTATGGAGAAAGTGAAGATCATCCAGGAAAGGTTAAAAACAACGTAAAGTCGTTAGAAATCCAATATAGATGTTAGGAGAAGAGACTTGGAGTTTCAGGTGGATGATTGGGTTTATTCAAACTTTTCACCCATGAAGGGAGTTATGAGGTGTGGCAAGAACGGGAAGCTTAGTCCCCGGTTTATTGGTCCTTACAGGATATCCAAGAGAATTGGCAATGCAGCTTACGAGTTGGAGCTACCATCAGAGTTAGAAGCATTCCATTCGGTATTCCATATTTCTATGTTGAAGAAGTGTATGGGAGAGCCTTTAGTTATTACACCTAGTGAAAATATTGGTATTAAGGAAAATTATGTTATGAGGAGATACCCGTTGAGATACTTGATCGTCAGGTTGGCAGGTTGAGAACTAAGAAGGTTGTATTAGTCCAGGTCTTATGGAGGAATCATTTTGTTGAGGAATGTACTTCGGAGGCTCAGGAGGATATGAAGAAGACATACCAACATCTCTTTACATCCAAAGAAATTACAGACTAAGGTAATGAGATTTTGTAAAACACTTCCTAAATTAATATGCTATATTGTGTTTAATTGCATGATTGGTTGTTTGAGTTAGGTGTTAGATTTTATACCCTCACTTCTATTTAGAGTGATCTCATTCGAGGACGAATGTTGCCAAGGGGGATATATTGTAACACCTCAATCGTAGAAAGAGCTGGTTTTAAAAAGAACTAAATTTGAAATAGCCAATTTGAGATTAGTGCAGGTTATTCTTAAATTTTGAGGTTTGGGTCAACTTCAAATGACCATAACTTTCAGCACATGATGAGTTAGGTAGCCCATGAAATATCAAATCAAAGGTCGTTGAGTCTTCTTTCCAACGCCACCGAGTTTGCTAAATTCTGAGTTTGGATGAGGAAGATAGGACTGTTTGAGTATAGCCTTTCTAGTTAAGGAAGTTCATCCAAATTAAGGAGGGGTATTTTTGTCTTTTTCTTACCCCACTAGGCTTTAACATTTTGTTGATCCAATTATGGGTCAAAGTGGACTAAAATAAGTTTTCACTCTAGTCTAAAGCATTCAAGAAATTAGGATAAAGTTAAACAGGAGAAAAGAGGAAGTTTTAAAGAAGATCTTGAAGATTTCAGGGAAATTACCTAGAACTGAGTTCTTTTAAGATATGTAAGTTTTCATAGTGGTGGGTTTGTTCATCCTCACGCCAATCATCAGTTTCCAATTTCAAATTCATCCATGGAAATGGAGCCCAGTCGCGATGCGCCAGTTGTCTGACCGGAGGGTCATGCTAGTTTCCTTCCCTGTTCTCATTTTGTACTTGTTCCTTTGAGCAGAGCTTTCATTCCCTTCTCGATATCAACTGTCCAAACCTTTCAAAATCATTAAGATATCCTTCATATATCCTAAAAATGTATCTTAATTTCACTTTTCAAATTGAGATAAAGGTTAAGTGTAAAGTTCAAAAAACCTTGTTGATTAAGTTTCAAAAGTCTTTTTTCAATCTTTTAAAACATGATTTAAGACTTGAGTACTTAAGCATGAGAATGAGGAGAGTTGAGTTCATTTTTTTTAAAATGAGTATGAGGGGACTAAGTATTCCCAAGCATGTAAAACTTTTACATTTAGATTGAGAAGAAACCTTGTTTGCAAAATTAATTCATGAGAAGATTTTGAGCATTATATCTCCTAAGAGAACCTTTGAGTAATTATCTCAAATTTGAGGAGGAGTTATGTTTTCTTTAAAAGGTACGAGCATGAGTTGTATATATATTATTCGGAGTAGTATTGAGCACCAATATGGCAATGAGTTCAGATAACTCAAAATCCTCATAAACCATGTATGCCAACATGGGTAAAGGATCATATTTTATTGGATGATTCCTTATTGATTTTAAGCATAGGCTAGTGGATCCACTTAGTTGATGATCTCCTATACTCCGGCAAGGCATATGACAATTCTCGCAGTATGGGCAATACGTTGTATCATCACATAACTCATAGTAATATATTTTTATATACATTGAGTTATTATCCACTGTTTTAAAATCTTTCCTTATAATGCATCTTTATTGTTGCTTTTATGTAGAATTGAGTAGAGTATCCTTGAGTTGAGTTGAGATGAGGTGAGTATGGTCTTTCTTTGTATCTGTTTATGATTCAAATACATGTATTTAGGGTCATCAACAGGTGCACTATTTATACCACCTGCAGTACCTTGACATGTTTGTGATTATAATCATTGATGATATATTGATTTATTCCTAAAGTGAGAATGAGCATATAGATCATTTGAGGATCGTGGTGCTAATTCTTAAGGACTAGCAACTCTTTCCGATGTTTAGCAAGTGTGAGTTTTGGCTAAGGTCCTTAGCTTTTATTAGTCATATTGTTTCAAGTAAGGGCATTGAGTTAGATCCTAAGAAGACGGATGCGGTCATTTGTGTGTTCCAAATGTTGATGACTTGAGGTAACAGATCTTGTCAGAATCCCGTAGTTCGCAGAATTCCATTCACTTGGGAGCCACCAAGATGTACTGTGACTTGTAGGAGGTCTATTGGTGGAATGGGGTGAAGAAGGATATTGCGGAATTTGTGACAATGTCCTAATTTTCAACAAGTGAAAGTTGAGTATCAGAAACTGGGAGGTTTATCCCAAGAAATTAGTATTTCTACTTGGAAGTGGGAAGATATGAATATGGACTTTATTGTTGGTTTGACTCGCACCCGGTGACAACACGACTCGATTTGGGTTATAGTAGATCGGATGCCGAAATCGGCAAATTTTCTTCCCTTCAAGGTTTCCTGTTTGACGGAGGAATATGCCATGTTGTACTTGAGAGAAATGGTAAAGTTGCATGGAGTGCCTTTGTGTATTATTTTCGATCGTGGTACCCAACTCACTTCTCAATTTTGGAAGTCTTTCTGAAAGGGTCTTGGTACTTGTGTTAAGCTTAACATGACCTTCCATCCCAAAACTGATGGGAAAGCGGAACGTACTATCGAAACTTTGGAATACATGTTGAGAGCTTGTGTGATTGATTTTATGGGTAATTGTAATGACCATTTTCCATTGATTGAGTTTGCTTATAATACTAGCTATCACTCTAGTATTGATATGGCTCCATTTGAGGCATTATATGGTAGGATGTGTAGATCTCCAATAGGTTTATTTGAGAGGGGCGAAATTACCTAACTTGTCCTGAGTTGGTACATGAGGCAATATAAAAAGTTTGACTTATTAGAAAAAGGTTCAAAATGGCTCAAGATCGAAAAAAGTCATATGTCAATGTAAGAAGAAGAGATCTCGAAATTGATGTTCATGATTGCATTTACTTTAAAATTTCACCTATGAAGGGTGTAATGATGTTTGGTAAAACAGGGAAGCTTAGTCCCATTTATGTAGGCCTATATCAGATTTTTAGACGTGTTGGTAAGGACGCTTATGAACTAGATTTTCCTAATTAGTTGGCATTGGTGTATCCAGTTTTCCATGTATCTATGTTGAAGAAGCGTCTTGGTGATCAAACATCCATAGTTCCCTTAGAAGGTTTGGGAGTTAATGAGAATCTTTCTTATGAAGAAGTTTCGGTTAAGATCTTAGACTGGCAAGTCAAGAAGTTGAAAAATAAAGAAGTTTCTTGCGTAAAAGAGTTGTGGAGGAAATAGTTAGTTGAGGGGCTACTTTTGAGGCCGAGGCCAATATGATGTCCCGACATCCTTATATCTTTCCTTCTACTCCTACTCTAGCTTGAAGTAATGAGTTCCTCATGGTTTGATCTTTGTTTTTAAGTAATGTGTCTTGAATGTTTCTATGATTTCCTTACTATGGATGATTCATGAGAAGCTTAATTTTTTAGAAAAATAAGTCAATTTGAGTGCTTTCTGCATGTTTATGTGCATTAGAGTCTGAATTACATGTAGACTACATGATATGATGATATGAGCATGTTAGCTTGGAGTTGATGTTTCCTCCTCGGATGATAGCTTTCGGTTGATATTTCCTCCTTGCATATGAGTACTACATGCATGATGGGCTCTTAGTGTAAACCTCCGGAAACTAGTAGGCTAAACTAGAGCTAAACGTGAGGGTTAATGTCAAGGTAGAAGGTCTAGAGGCAAGGAAAATGGGCAAAGGTCCAAGGCTGCCCATGAGTTGGCCAAGGCACTGCCCCCATCCCCAAGAGCGTCTTCACGACCAGTGGTGCCACCTGTGGAGGGCTAGGCAGTAGCCTCCCCAAAATCTACCCAAAAGGTACTCCTTTTCAGGAGTCACTTCACGGTTCGTGGTGAAGACCACGACTCATGGGCAGGCTCGTGGGAGGGAGTTGGTGGTGTGAGGGTTTAGATAAGTGGCTTTACCACTACCTCAAGGCCCACGAGAGGGACCATATCACATGGAAAGTACCACAACTCGTGGAGCCCCTCGTGAGATTGGCTTGGGCTTGTGGGCTAAGGGCACATATTGCCTAGGCACTGCCTCAAGTCCACAGAGGGGACCACGGCTCGTAGATCCCCTCGTGGCACCTGGGCATGTCACTTAAGTTGAGGGTTCAAGAAGCAAGTTCTTCTCACCAAATTCATTGGATTCCATTGTTAAGGTACTGTAGTACTTCATCTATGGATAGTCTTCATCCATGGAGTCCCTCCAAATTCAATTTCGAAACTAGTTATTCCCCAAAAGCTTGGGTTTGACTTCAAACTCATGGGTTCCTTTCAAAAACTTTTCTAATGATTGAATTATAAAATGTTATGTATGAATTGATAATTTCTTATGGTTTTTAAGTTGAATCCCCCAAGAACCCATGAAACCCCCATATTTCTCAATTATTGTCTTGTGATGTGGGTTTTTTGATGAAAGAAGTATGTTGTGAAATGATGTATATAGTAATTGGGTTACTTGAATTATGATTATATCCATGTCTAATGTTGTGCATTCTATATGTGTTGATTGAATGTCATCTTGGATCTATAAAAGGGAAAGATATGAGAATTATGCATGATTGTGAGATTTATGTATATTCTTTAGGAACACTTTGAAAGTAAATTTATTATGATTATGATCTTATTTTGTGTTTTTGAAAGGTTATTCTCATTCACACACCTATGCATGAATATGATATGATGTGAATGGTTTTCTCACAATATGATGATTCTATGGTTTAAAGGCTATTGTCACCTATTAAATCTATGAGCTATCTTATGAATTATGTTGGATTGAGTGTCAAAACATTCTTCCATAAATAGGAACTTAAGTCAAGACTTAATATGAACTCCGTGGGAATTATTGCTTAGAACCGAGTGGATATTGATATGAGATGGGAGCCTTAACAATAGTAGAGGCCGAATCTTTAGAAGCAATCTCTTGGGATGGAAGACCTGACATTAGTAAAGGTCGGGTTTCTAGTAGCAATCCCTTTATCCCATACACTATGCGCCCTCATAGGTCTTTAGCTATTGGATCCACCTAAGCTAAGAGTTACAGTTGTACCTTAGGAGAGTAGAGCAACCCTCTTCGGTGTGGGAGTCCCCAGATTCCTTTTTTAGGTCACATGGTCTATGTGGTTAAGGCTTGTTCCCCATAGCAACGTTATGAACAAGAATATGAATTATGATCTATGGTTGCTCAAAACGCTTTACTTAGCATGGGTGGGATTTATGGGGTCTTATTCATGCATTGCACAAGTATGCTTTGAGGGTAACTATGGTATGTTTCCATTATATTGTAATAATTTATATGTTGACTATTCTTATGACTTATGCTTTTACACTAACCTTCTTGATGATCCTTCAACTTGATAAATTGCATGTTTTCAAATAAAATGTGCCTTTTAGCAGTATTTCAATATTTTATGCATGACTATCATACTTGGTGCATTTTTGTACTAACGCCTACTTTTCCTATACTTTCCCCAAGTGTATGGTTTGGTTCTTAAGGCGGTCATCTTTGAAGCCAAAGTTTGGTTTCCACTATTCTCGTAGCTTGTGGTTAGTCCTCATGATTCGAGGATGGATTTTCCACTTGTAGTTTCATTTTTATTATTTCCTATTTCAGACTATGTTGTATGGGTTGTGCCCATTTTATTTGAACTGTTGTAATAAATGGCTATGTTAAGACTTAGAGTCTAGACTTTCGCTTTTGCCTTTCATGAAGATTTTAGACTTGGACTTGAAATGCGTTTTTACTATTTATTTTGATATGCTTATGTTATGATATGCTAAGAGGCTTATATGGTGCCTTCCGGGGGTCTATGTGCCTTGTTACATCTAGGGGGTACCCTTGGGTCGTGACAAACTTGGTAATTTGAGCATGAGGTTTAGAATGATTCTAGGATCATGTCATTTCTCATAAGCCACATCTAGTAGAGCCCTGTTAATAAGTGCGAGTCGCGCCACATTTATGGATGAGAGGCTACAAGATGATTATGAAACTACACTTATTTCATTACTATTAAGTTGTGCCATAGAGTTTAATTCTATGAAGTCCCTCTCATAATCCTTCATGTGTCTTCAGCATTGGAACACATAGAGGGATAATGCTAGAAGGATGGAGGATGACAATGCGAATCAATGAGCTCCTCCTTAAGCTTAACAAACTCCGGTTGATCCTTTGGTTGAGAATGTGACCCATGCAGATTAGGTCTACTATCCAATTGTTGGCTCAAGCCGTGATTGCTTAATTCAATAGACAGGTTGTTCCTCCAGTAAAACTTAATGTGAATTTGGCGACTTCAAGGGTGAGAGATTTTGCAAGAATGGACGCCTCGGAATTTCATGGCTCCAAAGTGGAGGAGGATCCTCAAAAATTTGTGGATGAGGCTTACAAAATACTTGTTATTATGGAGGTGAGTTCAGTAGAGAAAGAGGAGTTAGTCCCTTAACAATTAAAATGTGTGGCTCAAGTGTTGTCTGATTAGTTGAAGGGAGAGAGACTCGTAGGAGCGGGTCCCGATAGAATGGGAATTGTTTAAATCATCATTCCTTGAAAGATTCTTTCCCCTAGAGTTGATGGAAGCTAAGATGAAAGAGTTTATTAACCTTCGACAAGTTAGTATGATTGTGAAGGAGTATGCTTTTAAGTTCACCAAACTATCCAAGTATGCTCCAACTATATTGGCGGACTTAAGGTCTAAGATGAAAATTTTTGTTATGGGAGTGTCTCACTTGGTAGAAAAAGAATGACGTACAACAATGCTCATTGGTGATATGAATATCTCAAATCTTATGATGCACGCCCAACAAATTGAGGAGTCAAAGCTCAAGAAAAAGAATGTGGAGGTGAAAAGAGCTAGAACCAGTGATGGGAACTTTTCCAATGCTAAGTTCGATAGACAAGGTCGACAAAGGTTCAAATAAATGTTTACCAACCAAGGCTCTCCTAGTTCTCCAAGGGTTAACAAAGATAGGGTTTCCAATTCTAAACCTCAAGGCGGTAATGGTAGTGGTTCTTATGTTGCTAGATCTACTTTTTCATAGTGTGGAAGAGAGCTTAAGGGTAAGTGCCTAGTCGGCACATAAGGTTGATATGGTTTTGGGAAGAGTGGTCATAAAATGATAGATGTCCAATGCATATGGATAAGGGAAGAGAGGGCAAGCAAACTTCTCCCAGTGGTTCAAACTCCAATGTTCCAAAGAAAAACCTCTTTCATGCTCTCCAAACCTGAGGTAACAAAGAGTGCTCCCCAAATGTTGTGACCGATATGTTAAAAAAATTTCTTATTGATGCATATGCCTTGTTGGATCCCGGTGTTACTTTATCTTTTATGACGCACTATGTGGCAATAAGGTTTGATCATCCCCCGGAAGTGTTATTAAAACCTTTTGATGTCTCTACTCATGTTGGTGATTCTGTGGTGGCTAAGAGGGTTCACAGAAGATGTCCCATTTCCTTATCCCATAGAGTTACTCTTGTTTATTTGGTAGAGCCTTACAAGTTAAACTTTGATGTGATTCTTGTTATGGATTGGTTCCATGAATGCTACGCCCCTATTGATTGAAGAACTCGAGAGGTTAGATTCCAATTTCTAAATGAGCCTACTTTAGAATGGAAAGAAGGAAATTCTATGCATAGAGGGAAATTTGTGTCTTACCTTAAAGCTAGAAAGATGATCGAAAGGTTGCTTTCACCATATTGTTAGAGTGAGATATGTAGGTTCTGAAACCCCCTCTCTTGAGTCGGTTCCCATGGTTAATGAGTTTTCAAAAGTATTTCCCGATGATTTGCTCGGTATTCCTCCCAAGAGAAAAATGCCTTTTGGTATTGACCTCCTTCCGGATACACAACCTATATCCATTCTTCCTTATAGAATGGCTCCGACCTAGTTAAAAGAGTTGAAAGAACAATTGAAGGATATGTTAGGCAAGGGTTTTATTCAACCGAGTATCTCTCCATAGGTTACTTTGGTGTTGTTTGTTAGAAATAAAGAAGGGTCTCTTAGAATGTGCATTGATTATCACCAATAGAACAAGGTGATCGTTAAGAACAAGTATCCCCTAAAAGAATTCATAACTTGTTTGACCAACTTTAAGGGGCAAGTTATTTTTCTAAGATTGATCTTCGTTCAGGTTATCACCAATTAAGGGTAAGAGGGGTTGATATTCCAAAGACGGTCTTCCGAACTTGATATCGTCACTATGAGTTTCTAGTAATGTCCTTCGGTTTGACTAATGCTTCGGCGACATTCATGGACTTAATGAATAGAGTGTTTCGACAATATCTTGACATGTGATCGTGTTTATCGATGATATTTTGATCTATTCAAGTAGTGAGAACGAGCATGTTGACAATTTGAGAGATGTATTGCAAGTTCTTAAGGACAAACAACTTTTTGAAAAGTTTAGCAAGTTTGAATTTTTTTGAGGTCCGTAGCTTTCCTTGGTCATATTGTTTCAAGCAAGGGTATTGAGGTAGATCCTAAGAAGACGGATGCGTTCAAGAGTTGGCCTAGACCTCTATCTCCCTCCGATATTAGATGTTTTTTGGGTTTAGCCGGTTACTATATAAGGTTTGTTGAGGGATTTTCTTCCATCGCTTCTCCCTTGACGGCTTTGACTCAAAAGAAAGCTAACTTTGTGTGGTCTGAAGCTTGTGAGAAAATTTTCCAAGTGTTGAAAGATAGACTTACTTCCGCTCCGGTGTTGACCTTACTGGATGGTACGGATGGTTTTGTGGTATATTGTGATACCTCTAGAATGGAGTAGGGTTGTGTGCTCATGCAAAATGGTAAAGTGATTGCCTATGCTTCAAGGCAACTTAAAGTCCATGAGAATAATTATCTGCTGCATGATCTTGAATTAGCGGCGGTGATGTTTGCCTTGAAAATATGGATGGATTATTTGTATGGGGTCCATGTGGATGTTTTCACTAATCACTTGAGTCTTGAATATTTGTTTAGTCAAAAGGACTTGAATCTTCAGCAACGAAGGTGGTTCGAATTATTAATCGATTATGACATAAGTGTCCTTTATCAGCCCAGCAAAGGTAATGTGGTAGCGGATGAACTTAGTAGATTATCCATGGGTAGTGTGGCTCATGTAGAGGATGAAAAGAAAGAATTGGTTCGTGATGTGCATAGATTGGCTCGGCTAGGTGCTCAACTAATGGATTCCACCAAGAGTGGTGTAATGGTTCCAAATTGTCCTTTCTGATGGATG
Organism: Solanum gracilifrons; assembly: GCA_029582605.1. Taxonomy (NCBI): domain Eukaryota; kingdom Viridiplantae; phylum Streptophyta; class Magnoliopsida; order Solanales; family Solanaceae; genus Solanum; species Solanum gracilifrons. Next base: position 14,755 of record JAJOOH010018832.1, read on the forward strand.
TGAAGTCTAAACAAGGCCTTGATCTTATATGAGTTGAGTTGAAAGAGTCAGTACTCTAAAAGTCCGTTGGTGCTTTCTCCCAAGGGGGAGATGGGATGTTTAGATACCAAGGTCGGTTGTGTGTTCCGGATGTTGATGGTTTGAGCGAAAAAATTCTAGAGAAAGCTCATAGTACTTGATATTCTATTCATTCGGGAGCCACCAAGTTTTACTGTGATCTACGAGAAGTCTATTGGTTGAACTGTATGAAGAAAGATAATGCGGGATTTTTAGCCAAATAACCTAATAGGCAACAAGTTAAGGTTGAGAATCAAAGGCCGGGAGGCTTGTCCTAGTATATAAGTATTCCCACTTGGAAGTTGGAAGATGTAAATATGGACTTTATTGTGGGGTTGCCTCGCACCCGAAGGCAACATGATTCTATTTGGGTCATTATAAATCGAATGACAAAATCATCACACTTTATTCCCATTAAGGTTTCTTTTTCGGCGGAAGGCTATGCCAAGTTGTATATAAGAGAGATAGTGAAGTTGCATGAGCTTTCTTTATCTATTATTTTGGATCGGGGTACTCAATTTACTTCAAACTTTTGGAAGTCATTCAAAAAAAGGCTTAGTACTAAGGTTAAGCTTAGCATGACTGTTCATCCCCAAACCGATGGGCAAGCGGAGCCTACCATTCAAACATTGGAAGATATGTTAAGGGCATGTGTTATAGACTTCAAGGGTAATTAGGATGACCACATGCCTTTAATAGAGTTTGCCTAAAGTAATAGCTATCATTAAAGTATTAGTATGGCTCCTTATGAAGCCTTGTATGATAGGAGATGTAGGTCTCCGGTTTTGTTGGCTTGAGGTAGGTGAAATTGCTTTGATAGGTCTAGAGCTAGTTTATGAAGCCATTGAGAATGTTTTCCTTATTAGAGAAAGGTGGAGAACGGCTCAAACTAGACAAAAGTCTTATGCTGATGTGAGAAGAAGGGATCTAGAATTTGAGGTTAATGATTTGGTCTATTTGAAAATTTCACCCACGAAAGGTGTGATGAGATTTGGCAGGAAAGGGAAACTTAGTCCCGATATGTAGGCCCGAATAAAATATTTAAACATATTGGGAAGATTGCCTATAAATTGGATTTGCCAAGTGGGTTGACCCCGGTTCATCCGGTATTTCATGTTTCAATGCTTAAGAAGTGTATTGGAGATGCGTTGTCTATTATTTCCCTAGAAAGTTTGGGAGTTGACGAAAGTGTTTCATATGAAGAGATTCTGGTAGAGATCCTAAACCGGCAAGTCAAGAGATTGAGAAACAAGGAAATAACTTCCGTGAAGGTTTTATGGAGAAATCATTTAGTTGAGGGTGCTACTTGGGAGGCCGATATGAAGTTCCGATATCCTCATCTTTTTCATTCTACTCTGATTCAAGCTTGAGGTAAGTAGTTTCTCATGAGTTTTAGTGTTTTGGGAGTCATGTGTGTTATATGTGTTGTTCCATGATTTCTTTATGTTATGCATGTTCTTGAGAAATTCATGTTTGATAAGAAAATGAGTTTTAATGATTGATTTTTCCTCATGTTGTTGTGCGTTAAGTATGAGTTGCCTATTTGACTTCATGAGATGAATTTTTGAATATGCTTTAGTAAGCTTTTGAGAGGAATTGAATATTGGCTCCATGATATTGTGTTGAGCATGCTTTTAGTTTGAGAAAGTAGTTCCTCCTATGAACATGAGAAATGTTTAATTTTCATGAATAATGGGTTGTTAGATGTAGTTCCTACTTCCTTGTGATGCATTGGTCATATTTGAGATGGAGTTGATGTTTCCTCCTTTGAGTGGTTCATTACATTGATGTTTCATGCATTATGGGCCACTAGTCTTGAGTCTTCACTTCCGTAAGGTGTCAAGATCGTCATTCAAGGACGAATGTTCCCAAGGGTGAGATATTGTAACACGCCGGAAACTAGTAGGCTAAACTAGAGTTAAACGTGAGGGTTAAAGTCAAGGAAGAAGGGCTACAGCCAAGGAAAATAGGCAAGAGCCAAGGCAAGGGCCTAAGAATTAGCCAAGGAACTGCCCCCGCCTCTACGAGGGTCTTCACGGCCTGTGGTGGCCACCACACAATGTGGTGACACTCATGGAGGGCTAGGCAATTGCCTCCTTGAAATCATCCCAAAAGTTGCTCCTCTTCACAAGCCACTTCACGACTCGTGGTGAAGACCACAGATCCTGGGAAGAATCATGGTAGGGATTTGGTGATGTGAGGGTTGAGAGAAGTGGCTTATCCACTACTTCTAGGCCAATGAGAGGGAACACGACTCATGTCAAGCACCACCACTCGTGGAGCCCATCATGAGGTTGCATTGGGCTTGTGGGCTAAGGGCACTGCCTCAAATCCACTAAGGGAACCACAACTTGGGGTCATGACCACGACTCATGGAGCCCCTCGTGGCACCTGGGCTGGTCAGTTAAGTTGAGGGTTAAATGGGTCTTTTCCGGTTTAATTCAAATCAAAGTGAAGTTGTTTTGGGTGAGTGTAAGGTCACTATATAAAATTTTATGTCAAAATATACACGTTCACTCCATTATTTCCGAAACCCCAAATGAAATTCCAAAATTCATTCTCTCAAATATTCTCTCTTTAAAACTTCAAGGAAGAAGAAGAAGGAAGTTGGGGTTCCAGAAGCAAGTTCTTCTCATCAAATTAATTGGATTCCATTGCTAAGGTATGGTAGTCCTTCATCCATATATAAAGGTCATCCATATAGTCCCTCCCAATTCAATTTCAAAACATGTAATTCCCCAAAAGTTAGGGATTTGACTTCAAACTCATGGGTTCCTTTCAAAAACGTTTCTAATGATTGAATAATGATATATTATGCATGAATTGATGATTTCTTATGGTTTTTATGTTGAATCCAACAAGAACCCATGAAACCCCCATATTTCTCAATTAGGGTCTTGTGATGTGGGTTTGTTGATAATAGAAGTGTGTTGTGTAACTATGTATGTAGTAATTGGGTTACTTGAATTATGATTATATCCATGTCTAATGTTGTACATTCTAGATCTGTTGATTGAAATTCATCTTGGATCTATAAAGGGTAAGATATGAGAATTATGCATGATTATGATATTTATGTATATGCTTTAAGAACACTTTGAGAGTATAGTGATTATGTTTATAATCTTATTGTGTGTTATTGAAAGGTTATTCTCATTTACACACCTATGTATAAATGTCATATGATGTGACTGGTTTTCTCACAATATGATGATTCTAAGGTTGAAAGGCTATTCTCACGTATGAGCTATCTTATGAATTATGTTGGATTGAGTGTCAAGACATTCTTCCATAAATAGGAACTTAAGTCAAGACTTAGTATGAAATCCATGGCAATTATTGCTTAGCACCGAGTGGATATTCATATGAGATGGGAGCCCTCACGATAGTAGAGGACGGGTTTCTAGAAGCAAATTCTTGGATGAAAGCCCTCACTTTAGTAGAGGTCAGGTTTCTAGTATCAATCACCTTATCCAATAAAATATGCGCCCTCATAGGTCATTTTCTAGTGGATCCACCTAAGCTAAGAGTTAATGGTTTTACCTTAGGTAAGTAGACCAACCCTTTTCGGTGTGGGAGTCATTGGATTCCATGTTTAGCACACATGGTCTATATCGGTTAAGGCTTATTCCCCACAACAATGTTATGAACAAGAATATGAAATATGAACTATGTTTACTCAAGTAGCTTTACTTAGCATGGGTGGGATTCATGGGGTCCTATTCATGGATTGCACAAGTATGCTTTGAGGGTACCTATGGTATTGTGATAGTCTATATGTTGACTATGCTAATGACTTATGCTTTTACATTAACCTTCATGATGATCCTTAAACTTGATAAAGTGCATGTTTTCAACTTAAATGTCCCTTTTAGCATGATTTCAATTTTTTATGACTATCGTACTTATTGCATTTTTGTACTAACGCCTACTTTTCCCATACTTTTCCCATGTGTAGGGTCCGATTCTTAAGGCGTTCATCATTGGAGCTAAATATTGGATTCGACCATTCTCTCAACTTGAGGTGAGTACTCATGATTTGAGGAAGGATGTTTCACTTGTAGTCTTAATTCTAGTATTTCCTCTTTCGGACTATGTTGTATGGGTTGTGCCCCTTTCATTTTAACTATTGTTATAGATGGTTATGTTGAGACTTAGAGTCTAGACTTTTGCTTTTGCCTTCTATGAAAATTTTGGACTTGGACTTGAAATGTGTCACCACCTAGAGTATACCCTAGATTTAACATGGAACATAGAACCCCAGAGGACTCAATGTAAGGCACTAAGCATATAATAACATAAAGCAATAGAAATGATGCGGAACTTTAAAAAAAAAATCCCATATAATCGAAGTCTTTTATAAAAGCAAGCCGAAGTCTGTAACACTTTTTGTCTCAAACCATCCAAAACAACCTGAATAAATCTTTGGGACGCTGCCCATACAAAAGTCTAAACATAAAAGAAAGACATAAAGGAAAGGTGATCAAATCCTCGATGCTATGAGGACTCAAAAATTCTTGAACTCCTTGCTCTACTAGAAACCTAGCCACGAGAATGGTAGTGTTTTCTCTCTCAATAATTCTTTCCTCACTTTCTGAATAATAATTCTCCTTTTCAAAAGAAGATTAATATAAGCCTCATGTGTGACTGTAATAGAGCATTCGACGATGTTATTTGGGTATCGCTGATAAGTCGGCGATGCGCCGATTGTTCTTTTTTTCGCCTTTCATTTTTCACTTTTTCTTGATTCGACTACTGTAATTTTAGGTGATCCAGATAGGGTTCGCAAAACACTTCCGCGAATTGCCTTTTTTCACTATTATCTCATCCATTAGCTTGTGTTCAGATCTTCCTCAGCAATCTTTGTCAACCTGATTGTTAGTCGCCAAATAGATCTGCGATATGCCAACTGAATGTGCCGCTCACCGAATTTATCTTGAGTTTATATCCGGCATTCTGTAACTTTAGGCGGTATAAAGGTTGTTCGGTTATTCGTCAAATGCTTTTTTCTATCGCCAACGTCGTCACCTCTTCCAGGGCTAGGTACAATAGAACATTACGCGAGACCATGGCCATTCGGTGATTCTCCCAATGATTTGAGCGATCCTCAGGCCTTTTTTTCTTCATTCTTTCAGCTGCCTTTGTCCTTTTTGCTCCATAGTGTCCATGCTTTGTCCCTAAGTTCAGATACCTGAATTTCAAGTATTTACATCAGTTATTGAAACATAATATGCATTTGAGGACACAAATAATATTAAAAACAAGCGCTAAATGAGTCCAAATTGTGGGCTCATCAACACCCCCAACTTTAACTTTTGCTTGTCCTCAAGTAAAACTCAACTTTGGCAGTTCAAAAAGGATGCATCGAACAGTGCTACACAAGACTCAATCATGAATGCACACACAAGACTTAATTTACTCATGCGTAGATCAAATGTGCACTCAACGTTTCAAGTTGTGACTCACCAATATCAAAGAATCTCAAGCTCATAATACTTGCTTCAAATGCAAGTTCAAGCTCAACTAAAGTGTGCAAATGCCCTCACGCAAAGAATGATTCCATATTCACACAATGGTTCACAATTCAAAGCTTCGGAATGAAATGCAACGCTCACACTCACAAAGATGAATACAGTTTATGGTTTCACCCATAGGTTTGCCCGTATTTTCCAATCAACAACAATATCATCTCACTCAATATCATAAAGGTCTTTTCAAGGCTTGTAATGGGGCTGAGTGCAAAGGTATAGTCATTTAGGCTCAGGGACTTTCATCCTCATGAAATGTGGTACTTTCAACACTTACTTTCCTCTTCTTTGATCATTTTGGTTAGTGCTCGTAAGTCATCCCATTATTCACATAAATGTATTATTCGGAACCCCGCTTCTTTTAATATTTCTTATAACTTTATTTCATGATTTTTTATTTTTCTTTATAGTTCTTTTTTTTATACGGAGGGATTCCATTTTTTGTTATTACCATGGGTAAAAGGGACTTTTCTAGTATTTTTTGACTAGCGCTTATCGTTTCACCAATCCCGCAACTTAGGCTTTTGGCCTAAGTTGGCTATTCAATCAACCATAAATCAAGAGGATTATAGCTAGTGGATTAAGAGAGGTCTTGTTTTCATCAAGTTTCATCCAAAGAAAGGTAAATCTCAAAGGGTGTTCAAAAAAGGTTCACACACTCACAAGGTAGGCCACAAAAGAGGTATATGTCAAATTGGTTCAAACTCTTTAAAGTTGCCAAAGATCATCTCAAGAATTCGCATCACTTAGTCAACATGACCAACGTGGCAAATTCTAGAATTCATCATGCAAGATTCACGGTAAGCTCATCACACATTTCATTGACACTATAGTCAAACAAGACTCCACACTTTTGCTAGTATACAATGGTCATCACAAGAGACTCGATTTGATAATAGGCTAGTAACAACGAGATGCAAGCAATTAACATATTATCTATGAAACCTCATTTGGTCTCATGGTAGCCGCACATTCAAGTTTGTTCGATAAAGATTACTATTCAAGTCATCAGCATTGCCCAAAACCGATCCTCTAATTTGCGAAAGAAAAGCTTCTTTCAACAACATTACGGGGATTTGAAACAAGAAAGGGGTTCTTAGAGGTTGCAGGGTAAGATCCACACCCTAACAAATATTGTTCACATTGTCCTCAATATTCGTAGAAAGCAGACAATTATCGAAATTTAACATGACATAAAAAATATCAAGAAATGAAAGTAATGCAGTGTGTAAACAAGTAAAGCAGTGTAATGAGAAATCTTCATTAAATGCCCAATTGGGGGTGGGGTGAAATGGTCGCCAAATGCTTCAACGATGCGCCCTATGGACTGTAGATCAACGAAGATGGAGGAATGTTGAACATTTTAAAATTGCAGCTGCGCTGACTAGGGAAGGCGAGGAAAATCGGATCAGCGGAACAAATTGCTAGTACGCCTACTGGTAAAGGTGTCCCGCCAAATGTTCCAGAATCTTAGCCCCTTCTATTAGAAGCCATAAGGTGAACTGAATCGTGCTCGTCCAAGTGATTCGGCGATTCTCCAAGAGTACTTTGCCTCACTCATAAATCTACTCCTGCAAGGTCAACACACATTATTTAAAACACTAACGCTTGGGTTGCCTCCCAAGAAGCTCCTTATTTAATGTTGTGGCACGACGTGGAAATGCTTTCAAATATCTTCTAGGTATACCAATTCAATCAAAGAGATCTCCTGGCATTCACCAAAGCACAACTTCAAATGCTGCCCATTCACCTTAAATGCAAGTCCTTCTTCCCTCTCAACTTCTATGGTGCCATTTGGGAATACTCATGTCACTCTGAATGGTCCTGACCATTTTGATTTGAGTTTTCCTGGAAACAACCTCAGTCGGGAGTTGTATAGTAACACCTAGTCTCCCACCTTTAACTCTCTCTTAAGAATTTTAGCATCATGCCATTTCTTCAACTTTTCCTTATAGAGAGCTGAACTTTCGTAAGCTTTAAACCTGAATTCGTTTAACTCGTTTAACTGCTCTACTCTCTCCTTTGAAGTTTTTGTCTAGTCCAGATTTAGAGCTTTCAATGCCCACATTGCTTTATGTTCCAACTTGACTGGTAAATGGCAAGTCATCCCAAAATCTAACTAATACAGCGACATACCGATCGGAATTTTGTATGCAGTGCGATACGCCCATAGTGCGTCATCTAATCTTCGAGACAAGTTAGTTCTATTTGCATTCACTGTCTTAGCCAAAATGGTTTTGATCTCCCAGTTTGACAGTTCAACTTGGCCACTTGTTTGGGGATGATACGATGTTGCTACTTTGTATTTAACCCCATACTTACGCAATCCAGCTGAGAATCATTTATTAGAAAAGTGTTATCCCCTATCGCTAATAATACCTCGCGGAGTCCAAAATCTTACAAATATGTAGCGCTTCAAGAATTGAATAACACTTTTTCCCTCGTTGTTTAGAAGGTCAACAACTTCTACCCATCTGGACACATAATCCACAACCACCAAGATGTATTTGCTCCCAAATGCGCTCACAAATGGGCCCAGAAAATCGATTCCCCATACATCAAATAGCTTCATTTCCAAAATGGGCGTCAGAGGCAACTCGTGCCTTTTTAATACACCACCTTTATTTTTGTATTGCGGGCACCTCTTAACAAAGTCATACGCATCTTTGCACAAAGACTGCCACTAGTACCAACTTTGTAGAACCTTAGATGCTAGCCGAACACCAGCATGATGTCCTCCTACCAGCGAAGCTTGACAAGCATGCAGGATCTCCATAACATCTTCTTATAGAACACATCTTTTGATGATGTGGTCAGCACACTCTCTGAATCAATATGGCTCGTCCCACAAGTATTTCTTAACATCGAACAAGAACTTCTTTTGTTGGTAGAAGTTCAGTTCATCCGGCATTAATCTACACACATAATAATTCGCAAACTCAACATACGAAGGGGGTTGTGTGAGAGTTACTGTGAATACCTGTTCATCAGGAAAGACATCTTTTATGTCAACCTACAACTTTCCAATCTCCCTGCCTTCCAATCATGACAAGTGATCTTCCATTTGATTTTCACAACCCCTTCTATCTTTGACTTCAAAATTGAATTCTTGCAATAAAAGTACCCACCTTATCAATCTGGGTTTGGTGTCTTTCTTTTCCATTAGATAACGCAATGCCGCTTGGTCAGTGTGAATAATCACTTTTGTTCCTAGCAAGTATGTGCGAAACTTCTCAAGCACATAAACCACTGCAAGTAGCTCTTGCTCGGTAACTGTGTAGTTACGTTGAGCACTAATTAACGTTTTGCTTGCGTAGTAAATGGGATGAAAAAACTTATTTCGTTTATGTCCCAACACTACGCCCAATGCCATGCTGCTTGCATCACACATTACCTTCAAATGGCTCCGACCAATTAGGACTAATGCTGATTGGAGTGGAAATCAGTTTTTCTTTGAGGCGGTTAAAAGCTACCACACAAGCATCATCAAAGTGAAATTTCACCTCTTTTTCCAAAAGTTTACATTGAGGAGGTACAATCTTTGATGAACCTCCAATAAAACCAGGCATGTCCCAAAAAACTCCGAACCCCCTTTATTGAAATTGGTTGCGGTAATTTCTCAGTTACTTCGACTTTTGCTTTATCGACTTCCAGCCCATTTTGTGATACTTTGTGACCAAGCACAATCCCTTCCTTAACAATGAAATGACACTTTTCCCAATTCAGGACTAAATTTGTCTCCACACATCTCTGGAGAACTTGGCCTAAGTGCTCTAAGCATTCCGTAAATGTGTGACCCAGAACTGAGAAATCATCCACAAATACTTCCATTGAGTCTTCCACCATGTCAGCAAAGACGGATAACATGCAACGCTGGAACGTAGCCGGAGCATTACACAATCCGAATGGCATTCGTTTGAAGGTGAAAGTACCATATGGGCATGTATACGTTTTTTCCCTTTATCCTCTACAGAAATGGAGATTTGGTTATAGCCAGAGTACCCATCAGAAAAGTAATACTACCCTCTCTCGGATAGTCGGTCAAGAGTTTGATCCATAAAGGGCATAGGGAAATGATCCCTTTCAGTCCATGAGTTTAGTTTTCAGTAGTCCATGCAAATTCTCCATCTTGTTACAGGGAGCACAAGTACAAGTTCCTCCTTGTCATTAGGGACAAATATGACTCCTCTTTTTTTCCGTACACATTGTACTGGGCTGATGCATTTGCTATTTACAATTGGGTAGAACACTCCCGCATGCAACCACTTTATTATATCATTTTTCACCATCTCTTGCATTGGCGCGTTCAATCTTCGCTGCTATTCTATATTCGGTTTACAATCACTATCAGGCTGAATATTATGTGTGCAAATACGTGGAGGGAGCAATTTTACTTGTCAATCAAGTAAATCAGCCGCAATAATCACGGCACGGTGTTATTCGTGCCTAAGAAAGCATACCAAAGTTGTGAAGGTAATACCTTAAGTTTGAGACTTAGTTGTTCTTCGATTGACGGTTTGGCGGGAGGTCTCTCTCAATTTTTTAAGTCGATGTCCAGCTTTAGTGGAGTCTTTGTGAATCCCTCCATAATTAAAAATGCGACTACAACTTCATCTTGTCCTTGAACTTCAAACTCTTCATCGTTAGCCCACGCAACCTCAATGGGTTCTTTACTAAACATCAAATGGTTTACACTAGCCACAAGCTCTTCAATCATATCATCAGTTGAGATTAGATGAATGTCACTTGGGTGTTTCATTGATTTGCACACACTAAATGTGACTTCATCATCATTAACCCGAAATTTTAGCTCCCCACTCTTGACATCCACCAATGCTCTCCTAGTTACCAACAATAGCCTTCCCAAGATTATAGGAATCTCGGCGTCTATATCACAGTCACGTATGACAAAATTTGTCGGAAAAATGAATCGGTCAACCTTAAACAAAATGTCATAAAGTATTCCCACTCGATGTTTGACTGATTTGTCAGCCATCAAGAGTCTCACAATTGTAGCCTGCTATTCACCGAACCCGAGTTGTTTATAAATAACGTACGACATTAGATTAATGCTTGCTCCCAGATCGCATAGGGATTTTGCAAAATTTAGCATGCCTATGGTACACGGGATGGTAAATGCCTAAGGTTCATCTTTCTTTTCGATCAACTCCTTTGTCATAATCGCACAGGCTTTGATTGTCTCAAAATCCAAGTTCTTTTTTTCTGACTAACTCCTTCATAAAATTGGCATAACGAAGCATTTCTAATAATGATTCAACTAGAGGGAGATTAATTGATAAGGTTTTGAACACCGATAAAAACTTCTTGAACTTTTCATCCTCATTCTTCTTCTTGAGGCTTTGAGGAAATGGAGGAGGTATTTTGTGTAATGGTTTCTTGACTTGTAGGCATGGCTTGTGTTTCTCCACATCACTTTGCGGTCCCCTTATGTTGTCTTGTGGGATGGTTATTTCTTCGTCCTCCATATCTTTGCTTTCATTTTCATGTGCATTCCCTCATTTTCCATCTCATCACTTTTTACTTCTTTTCCGCTCCGAGTGACAATGGCCAGCCCTCTATCTTCATCATCTTTGTCCATATTTTGTTTCAATTGTATTGTAATTAAACTCAAATGTCCTTCAAGGACTTTGATTGCATCTGCGTGCGAGTTTACTTTATTGTTCAAGGATGAGAAATCGGCTTTCATCCCTTTCAATAAATCATCCGAACATTCAACTTTATCAAGAATGCGTGAAGGCAAATCATTAACGCGGGGACTACCTACGCTACCCCTTGATTTTGGTCTTTCACTTCAGTGAATGTGGTTCTCTTCATATTATTCCTTTCTTCTCCAATACTCATTTTGTTCGGACAAATCTTGATGCGATCTCTTTTGCTCAACTTCCTTATGGTGGTTCCAACCATGATTTCCACTTCGCTGCCAATAGCATGGGGAGAAACCCTCCTCACATCTTCTAGAGTTCTAACCTTGATTCTCCCCTGGCTTAGAATATCTTGAGGACGAACCCTCCTAAACTCTGAACACTCCACGTGTTCCCTTTATATATCCATGTAGAACTTACATTTGGGTCAACATCTTCTTGAACATTTCTGGCAAGTCTACACAACCGTCTCTATAAGATCTGGCAAGTCTCTGAACATTTCCTCATATCTGCTCTCATGTGTCTCCTCAGCATCCATTGATATCAACTCCTCATCAATCTCTTCATCCGACTCTGAATGTGCTGCGCCATCCCCCTGCACATCTCCAATGCTCTCAGGAGAATCCTTATCATCTGCCCTCTATATTAGTAAAGTGAAGTCAGTAGACTTAAGGTAGTCTACGTCCTTCATCAAACTCGAAATCTTGGCTATTAAAGATGCCAACTTAGAGGCTTCTCCCTATCTGCTCTCGCAAGCAATGACTCTCACTGTCAAGGCATCAACAATAGTCTAAGTGGGGTAAGTCTTGCTAGTATGGCCCTATTGATCATCTCTGTAATGGACTCTTCCAGTCTGGTAGCTCTCACATCAATTGAATAGGCCAACTGCCCTATCTGCAGGATCATGGTCTGAGTGATATTGGAAGGGTGGAAAGAAGAGGTTGTACCTGGATTATGTGAAGGGGAAGAAGGAGCGGGTATACTTGAAGGCTCAGAAGCTGGAGTAGATGAGGATTCCTTTGCTGGTAATGAGTCAACATCGACCTCTGAAGAAGTATATGTTGGGTCTGCTCTCATTTTGTCAACCTCCTCTCATGTGAACTCGGCCTCTATACGTCGAATATCGGTGGAAGAAGATGGGGTGACCTCTATATCGCTGGGAGCGTCCCAGTGTACTCTGGCACGCCGACATAACTCGGTGATCAGAATAGGAAAAGGCAGAGATGTTTGTGTCTGTTTGGCTCTCATAGTCATATCTTGCGAAACCAACAATCCCAAGTCAATTCATCTCCTGGCCATGATAGAACCAAGGCAAGCCGCCTTAGGATGACCCAGAATGGACTCGCTCTGGAATGGCATGATAGTGCTGCTGATGTAGCAAAACCAGTACCGTAAGGCGATGTTCATATACCTCTTTTCAATCGGATCTCCCGCACCCAACCACTCGGGGTGATGTCACAAATCATTGGAGCTAACCAACCCTTCAAATCATCCAGGGACGGAACAATAGGCATACCCTAATAAGGCAGTACCGAGTGCAACGATCGACCTAGTACAACATTAATATGCTTGCTGTGAGACTCTACCTCTTTGCCCCTAACCATAATCGACTTCACCGATCGGAACTGACTAGTCTTTTTCTTATTTTTCGGGACTAGCTCCCCATAGACTAAGTAGAATTCCTTAACCCAGGAAGGGATATCTTGGCCTCGTGGCCTAGTGAACTGCTCGAACTCATGATCCTTGAGCATATCAAGCATATCAGCACGCTTACCTTCCAAACCCTCCATAGATAGTAACTTTTCTTCTAGAATGGTTCGAAAGAAATCACCTTTCAATCTGTTCATCAATTTTGGTGGAGATGGAGCAACGAAGAGTATATGGGAAACCAAAAATAGTTCCGGGTTTGGCACTGATTCGGTAATAGGAGGAGTGGCAGCTGATGTAATTCTGATAGATGTTGATTAAGGTGAATCAAGGGTTGTTCTTCTTCCCGCTCAGAAAAATCAGAGATAATCTTATTGCAGAAGGACTCGTCGATCCAGTCAGCAAATCGCAAAATCGCTTTGGCTATCTAGGTCGAACTCGCTGAAGGAATTTACTTTAAATGTAATCAAAGTAGCGATGAAAAACTCTATTTGGTGAGACGCCGACTAATTTCGGCGATGACAAGGTTGTCCGCCAAAAGATACAGTGAAAGAGGGCAAAAGGTGGCATGCAAAGGGCGGTCTAAAGTCCTATCGGCGAGTCGACGACTAGTTTAGGTGATCACGAATGTGCCTGCAGAAAGTTAGAGATCTTTTAGCACTATGGACATGAATAAAGGACTATCTAAGACCAGTAGGCGAACCACATAATCGTTTGGCGAGCATGACCAAGCTCGCCGAATGATTCAATGTGCCTATATTTCAACCCACTTCTTAGAATCAACCTTACAAGCCCTGGAAATGAAATCAAAGTATGCATACACAAAATTTACACGAGACCCATATTTCCCATCATCCCAGAATACTCAGACTTCTTCCGGTTTTTCCAAATTTGGCTATTTAACTAAGATTACCATTAGGAATGTTGTAAGTCATTCCTTCTATGACCACTTTACATTATTTAGCACAAATATAGGCCAATTCAATTTCGTTATTTAGAACGACTAACCTAACAACGATTACACAACACCCGCTTCAAGTTCATTCAAATCAAAGCATAAACACTAAGGCAATTGACTATTAAAGAATTTCAGACAAATTTTTTTATTTAATATTAGTATCACAACACCCTATTTCTATCAGATAGGCTTAGCACACATCATCCTAGTACTATAACCGGAAGAGAGTGCAAAATTATCAAAAATAAGTTTGGAGTTTCAGAGACTAACCTTTGAGGCTGATCAAATTGATTTTTGAATCACTAGGTAGCAAAGAAATCCAACCCCAATTACTAGTCACCGACTAAAATACTAATGGCAGGTAAAAATCTTGGAAAAAGTACCTTTGGTGTGATTTAGAGGTGTTTGAAATAAGGGAAAGTGAGAGATTCAAAAATTTGACCTTCGGCCTTTATATAACCATTCACTTCTCATCCATTCGGCGACATTACTCTTGTCACCGATCAACTCAGCGATGCGCTGAACGTATACTCATCTCACCAAGTTTTATAGTACATCCCATATTTTGGGGTCACAATAGCGGATTAAATCAGAATCACCGATAGGTTCGGCGATTCCCCAACTGGATCCTTGGCTCGCGAACTTGCACTTTTCAACATCTTTCTCACTTTAACCTACAAAATCAGCACACCATTATTTGAACAAAATAACTTAAAGCAGCATCACCTTGGGTTGCCTCACAAAAAGCGCCTTAGTTAACGTTGTGGCATGACGCAAGTCCTTTCTTATTCTCCGTTATTGGGGTTGGCCCTAGGGTCACCAGGTGACCCCAATATGTCATTTGGGTGGAGATAAGGCACTGCAAAAATCAGGAGTGAACTGATTAGCTGGATTGATCTAGAGTGAGATCCATTCATTTGATTCAACACTTCAATATTCTCTTTTATTTCTTCCCACACTCGATCTTGATCAGTGGTCTTTTGGAGAATGATTTGAAGTTTGTCCTCGACACAATTTTTCCCCATCTCTAGACTTCCTTCGCTCATGAGGGGGTATGTACCTCCCCTTGTTGTTGCATTGGACTTCCACCTTTGAGATTTTGGTGGCCAAGTCGGATAACTAAGATTGCATTGCGGTCAGCGTGAGGTCATTTTGGAATCCTTGGCTCATTTCAACAAAATTGCCACTGCTTTGCTCAGCCATGCTCATCTAAATGGACAACTCAACGAAGAACAAAACTAAAAGTAAAGTTAGTGCCACTACAACTAATAAGAACATAAACTCTATTAAACTACAATTTCTCAAACAACACCACTCCCTGGCAGTGGCGCCATTTTGATGCTTATTATGAACAATGACACTAACCTACAATACGAGTATCTATGATCGTTGATAATTTAGTAACCCAACCAAGGGTTGGGATTGTGCCCCGAGGGAGTTGTTTTGAGGTTTAGTAGAAAAATAAAATTAAGTTCAAACTAGTCGTAGATAAAGACATTAACGATTAAAAACAATGTAAATTAAAAGGGGTGACATAAAGGTGTCAAATATCAAATGGGGGTTCTGTAAAAAGTAGTAAAAAAAAAAACAAAAATAACAAGAAGATCAAGTATAGGGACAAGTTCTTGTGGTGTCACCGCAATATATATTGAGATAAATCGTTGGGTACATGCTTTCGATAGGAAATTGCAAGATAATAGTTACTAGGCTATGCTTTAGATGGAAATAAGTTCCCTCTCGAGCAACTTACCCCATTCCAAATGCATTCCTCTTGGACACCCATTTGTCGCATGAAGGCTAGCCTACACCATACCCCACTCACTCTCTCCAGCTGAGTGTTAGGATATGGGACTAGGGCTCACCCTCTCATGCTGAACCTTATGTCGACCCACTACTTAGGTCATCAGTCTAGCGGTCTTAGTTTTGCGACGACCCTCTCAGGCAAGCCGAAAACACATGGGTGGTTTTGTATTTGAAACTACAAACCTATTATATTAAACCACAACCACTAGTTCAAATCACCATTAAAATACATCTATCCTATCAGCAAGCAAGACCTAATAACAATATCAACACATATTTGCTAAATCACACCCCAACAATGGGGTTTTTTGCCACACATCAAGAAATAACAAAATATACCTAAAATTATACTAAACTAAAATGGGTTTAAGGAATTAAAACATGATTTAAGCAAAGGAAGAGGAATGGAGAAGGCCCACTTCCATCTTGGGGAAGATGAAATCCTTCTTTCTTCAAGTCTCCGGAAAACCCTCTCCAAACTTGAGAGTAAATATCCCAAAAAAGCACTATTCTAATCTAGATATTTAAATAAATGTTCGACGCTTAAGAATTAATAAAAAGATTACTATTTATAGACTTCAGAAAATAGTTTTGGCGGATCTTTCGGCGAGGTTGGTCCTAATTGCCGATTAACTAGGCTATTCGCCCTTTAGTGTAGTTCGTCACATTCTTGCACTAGCCTTCAGCATCATCGTGCTCTGCGTCATTGGGCGACATAGTATTGCTTCACGAAATTATTCGGCGAAACGCCGACTACTCCTTTCATCGCGTTTTTTATCCTGCTCCTTCAGGGCTTCGCGTACTGGAACAAAGGGTGTAGTGTGTCCCTTCCCTAAATCACCAAGCATGCTTGGCGATGGGCATGCTTCAGCTTCTTCATTCTTTTTAGTCTTTTTGTTCCTTTTTGTGCCTAAGTGTCCATGCTTCCATTAAAATTTCAAATAGCTAAAACTTACGAGTCTTCATCAGATATCGTGACAAAATAGGCATTTGAGGACACTATTCATATAAAAAATGACCTAAATGAGTCCAATTTGTGGACTCATGAACACCCCCAACTTAAACTTTTGCATGTCCTCAAGCAAACTCAAGTTCAGCCGTTCAACAAGGTGTCTCAAATAGTTGTACACAAGACTAAATCATGAATGCACACAAGTAGACTCAAATTTACTTATGCAAGGATCAATTGTGTACTCAAAGATTCTAGTTGTGACACACCATTACCAAATATTCTCATGCTTGCAATATTTACTACTTGTGCAATCAAGCTCAACATGAAGTATCTAAATTCCCTCACATAAAGAATGATTCTATATTTACACACAGAGGTTAATCAATTCAAGATCATGAATTAGATTCAACGCTCACAGTCAAAAAGAGGAACACAATGCATATTTTTACCCATTGGTTTTTCGTTTTTTTCCTATCGACTTTCGATATGGCTTACTGAAGATCAAAAAGGTATTTCTAAGGCTTGTGATGGGGATGAGTGCAAAGGTATGGTCATTTAGGCTTTTGGCCTAAGTTCGCTATTCGCTAAACCACAAATCAAGAGGATTATAGGTAGTGGGTCAAGTATGATCTAGGGTTCATCAAGGTTCTTCCAAAGGGAGGTTAGGTTTAAAGGGTGTTCAAAGAGAGTTTCACACGCTCCCGAATACGCCACAAAAGAGGTATATGTAAAATTTGTCTCATACTCTTTAAAGTTTCCTAAGATCATTTCAAGAGCACACCTTTCTAAATCAATCAGACTAACAGGGAAAATTCTAGGTTTATGCATACAAGGTTCAAGGTAAGATAATGACATAAGGCATCGACACCTAAGTCAAACAAGACCACACACTTTCGCTAGTGTGCAACGGTCATTACAGGAGAATCAATTCGATAAATGGCTAATCACAACGAGATGGAAAGAGTTTACATATTGTCTATGCAACTTCATTTGGCCTTATCGTAATAGTACATTCATGTTCCTTCGATTGAGAGCACTATTCAAGTCCTCGGTATTGATCGAAATCACGACCCAATTTTTTTGCAAAAGAATGGCCACATCAACTCATGGGGAATGGCAAAAATGTGCGAAAAATTCAAAATCATTTTGGAAATAGAAATAAACGGATTCACAAGATCAAACAATCGTAAATCAGTTTTATGAAACACAATTAAAAACAGACAACCCAAATGTACACCAAAAACATGTATCCGAAACATGCAAAACAAGGTGGGCCTAACCCCACCACAATTAAGAGCGTTTGTCCTCAAATGCAAATAATACGGAATCCAAAAGAAAAAGTAAAGAAATATAGAGAGAGGGTGAAGAAAGGTCTTGTCTATGCAGTCTCTCTCTATGTCGAGGTCTCAGTGGCTGATGGAGCCGTCTGTATATGGGCATCAGTACCTGGAGTAGTCTCAGACTAAATAGCAGTAAC
>JAJOOH010018833.1:0-14899 GCA_029582605.1 Solanum gracilifrons
AAACGGGCCCAAAACCCAAACGAACGACCAGGCGACCGAACAGTCAGTGCCAGCAAGTCATAAATGACTTGGGGTCGCTACAGGAATGCTCTAAACGATGAAATGAATTCCTTAATGACCTGGAGGGTCATTACAATTAATGGTTTCAATTATCCATATAGTGAAATTAGCCTATAATCAATCACATCCCGAGAATTCCTCTTTATATTGTTATTTTCTCTTGTTTGATTGCGTTGTAGCTGATAATTACAAATCAAAACCCCTCATCTGACATTCGTTGTCACCCCTTTAGACTTGTTTATATGTCTTTTTCGATAATTTCTATTCCTATAACTATTTAGACCACCTTTGTACTTCATAACTAAATTTGAACACGTACCGCTCCCTGTGAGTTCGACCCCAACTCTTCCTTAGGTTTTATACTACTTAACAATCGTTTGCACTTAGAATTGGATGAGGTGTTCTTGAAACGTTAATCAGTTAAGGAGACCTCAAATTTGTATTTTGATGGTTCTATTGAGTCTGAAATGTCAAGTATAATTTATTTGTATATGCGGTTTGTGTGTACGGGGTTCCAAACGAATCCCGAAGGTCCTTTTGATGTTTTGAGAGTTGGCTGATTTTTTTATGTCTGAGTTCTGATGAAGCAGGCCTCGCTTTTGCAAAGTACTTGTCCCTTAAGCGACCATCGGTTAAGCGAAGGACATGTCGCAGGACGGACCTGTTGCTTAATCGACTTTTGCTCTTGCAAAGGGAGATTTGCTTTTGCGATGCCGCATTTTTAGCGGGGCTCGCTTAAGCGAACATGAGTTTTGGCTTAAGCGACACCTTAGAGGGGTTTTGGCCTACCATTTCGAGGTTTAAGCCTATTTTTTTCACTTTTGAGCTTTGGGGACCCTTGGTGGCAATTTTTGAAAGGAATTTATGTGCTAGATCAGTTGGGTAAGTTGTCTTGATCCTAAACCTTCATTTTCCATTGATTAATTATGAGTTTTAACATCAAAATGTGGAATTTTGGTGAGGTTAATGGCAAGGTTTTTCAAGAACCCAAGGATTTAGTAAAATGGTGATTTTTAAAGTGGTTTTGATCCCTTTTCCAAAATGATGTTCACTAATGAGTTCCTAAAGCCTTAAACATCACTTTGAAGTATTGTTTTCCGGATCCAATCCTCCATTTTGATAATAGGTTTTGAGTTGATTGACCCATTTCTTTATATGATTGATGTGGGAAGTGTTTTTTCTGATGGGTGATTATGAATACTTAATTATTTTAGATTGTCTGGTTTGGGAAGTGACTCGGAAGGGGAAATCCAACTTTTGGAGTGATTGTTCTTTGATCTAAGACAAGTGTCTTCATAAACCTTTTATTCTAGTTGAATTCACATGCTTTCCTTCATTGTTTGTGTGTTGGGAGTAATGGGGATGATGTGAAGGGTAAAAGTGTCCACTGGTTACATCTAATTGAATAAAAAGGAGTTGAAATGAAAAACGTTGTGTGTTGAATATGATGATGTGAAATTGTCTTATTGTGCCCTTATTGATTGATTGATGAATTGCTTGAAAGCATAAATGTGGACTTGAATTGTGAAATTTGTTGTCTCCTCTATGTGGTGTGATATTGCTTGTGTACATTGATCGTTGAACTGCGAGATGAGACATGTGATGAAGCTTATGTCGAAGTCTTTGCCGGCGAGTGTTATTATGCCAAGATCTTTACCGGCAAATGTTATTAGGCCGAGGTCATTTTCGGTAAGTGTGATTAGGCTGAGGTCATTTCTGGGAAATGTTATTATGCTGAGGTCATTGCTGGCAAGGGATATAAAGCTGATGAGAAATGGTTATGGCTAATGATATTGTGCTGATAAGAAATGGTTCCAGCGAGAGATTGATTATGTGATTTGATACCTTTGATGCTTGGGCGTGACTTGATTAATAGTTGAGATTGATTGTCACAACCCAAGGTACCCCTAGGTGTAACATGGCGTATAGAACCCCGAGAGACCCCATAGAAGCCACTTAGCTTTCATAATACAAGATAATAGAATAAAGAGATTTCAAAGATAGTTCCAAGATATCAAAGTTTTATAAAGCATAGCGGAAATCTAAACATCGTCTCATAGACATTTAGTACATAATAATGAATTTGGGCCTATCCTATACATCATGTTTCAAAACTGAAAGTAAGGAAAACCTGAAAACAATCATGTCCGATCTCGAAGCATGAGGACTCACCAAAGCTCGAAACCTCTCAAATCAACCTGTAGCCACGAAACTAAGAACCCTAATTGTTGGACCCTATATTTGGGGAGATATAGGCAAGAGTATGCGTTAGTACAAAATATGTACCAAGTATGATAGTATGCATAAAACATTTAAAACATGATAAAAAGGGACATTTTCATGAGTATGTGATGATCAAGCTAAAGACATAAATCTTGAGGGTTAGAAACCATAAGTCATAAAACATGATCAATGCAAGTGAACATCATCTTAAAACATAAGTAAGATACTTCTTGAAGTAACCTTCGTTCATCATAACTTGCTTGTGGGAAGTAGCCACAACCGACATATAAAACCATGTGAGCTATCAACATGGAATTCGACGTCTCCCACACCGAAAAAAATTGTCCTACTTGCCAAGGTAAGTACCATGAACTTCTAGCTTATGTGGATCCACTAGCTAATGTCTATCCAGACAATTCTATGTTGGCATATAGTTTATGGGACACGGGTAATCGCCACTTGTCCACTCGGTACTAAGCTAACTTCCACGGGATAGTTCTTAATCATATTCATGTTAGCTCTTAAAGGAACATGGGTAATCGTCTCTTTCACAATCATGCTTTCATGTGTATATGAGAAATCCTTTCAACAACACAACAACTACATCATTGATACTTCACTCTCAAAGCATCCTTAAAACATTTACTTAAATTTCATGAGAACATTTCATAAACTCTTCCTTTATAATCCGAACTCACATAATAAAATCATTACTTGGAAAGACATGGGAATTACATGGGTTCATGGGGGATCATCATAAAAACATGAGATTAACTCAATTCATGCACAAAATATCATAAATCAATCAATTAAATCAATAATTAAGAGAACCCATAACATAGAATAAAAATCCTAACTCAATTAGGGATTACTAACTTTGAAAAATGGGAATTTAGGAACTCCATGGATGGAAGGAATCGATGGATGAAAATTATCATACCTCAATGCCAATTGCTCAACTTCAATGGAGGAATTGGAGACTTGGCTTGAAACCCTAGGTTTAATCCTTCTTCTTCCAGTTTTCTAGAGAGAGAAATATTTTGGGAGAGAAAGACTTGCTCTTCTTTTGGTGAATGAGAAGAGAATGAATAAAAATGTTTTATTTTGGAGTTAAAATCACTTATATATGGGGTTCTAGGTAAGGGCAAAATGACATAGTATCAAGATAAAATAATTAGGAAAAGACTCAACTGTCACTGAATTACAGCTGACGCAAACCCCCAGATGGTGGCCCTCATGAGCTGTCAAGGACTTCACGGGCCGTGGTGGTAGCCGTGGTCCTTGACCAGTGGCTTGAGGAGAGGTTCCTTGTGGCCTTGCCCCTTCACGACCACCCTAATGAGCCGTTCGGCTCTTCATGACCCGTCTAGGGGCTCGTGGGAGGAGGCTAGCCTTGAAGGGCTCCATGAAGGGTACCATGGCTCAATTTTGGGCCGGTGATCCCCCATTTTGCCCCTTTTCTAGACTTCTTGATTCTGAGGTGTTACATTATCTCCCTCTTGGGAACATTCGTCCTCGAATGGGATTCTAGACATCACATGAAGGAAAAGAACTCAAATCTAGCAGCCCAATCATGCATGCAATCACATAAATGCACATATCCGAGGAGGAAATATCAACTCCAAGCTAAAGCATGTTCAAAGCTGATATCATATCATGAAGTATATATGCAACTCAAACTCAAATGCACATAAACATGTAGAAATCAAATCAACTTGACTCATTTTCTCAAAACTTAAGCTTTGTCATGAACATGCATAAATGAGTAAATCATGGGAATACCTAAGACTCATGACACCAAAGAGTAAACCATGAGGAACTCAATACCTCAAGCTAGAGTAGTAGTAGAAGGAAAGCGATGAGGATAACGGGGCATCATATCAACCTTAATGATATCAATACAATATATGATACTGATTTAATATCATTTAAGTGAAAATTATCAGTCATAATGAATGGGGGGTATGGACTATAATTATTTATGAGATAATGAGTATTTTAGAAATTACTTTGGATTTAAGTATGAACTTGTAGTTATTTTGGATTTTATGGTCCATTTACTTGGTTTTTTTTTTTTTTTTAAAGATAATTTACTAATATATATGATAGTGATGTTTATGTTATACTGTGCTAGTTGGCCTACTTTTTGTCTTACAATTGATAAGTTGAATTAGAAATACAACATCTGTCAATATGCACCTCACCCCGTATCATTCCTAGAATCAATCATATATTTACAATAATTGCTTAAACAATTTTTTTTTAAATAATCAAATAAAAATTCCAATCACATGTGAATGTTGGACTCTTTTCTAATTGGTGATGGTCAATCATCTTTCTTCCTTATATATATATATGGTCTAACTCATCGGCGGCTCCTTACAATTGGCACAAATTTTCACTTTAACTGGACGATATTCATTTTAAACACCTCATGTAGAGTCTCATTGTTCGTTTATAATCAACAAAAATATAGTAGGTGTGTGTGCTACACTTGCGACTGACGCGTAAAGTGTCAGAATTAAATTTGGACATTTGTCATTTATGTTCAAAATAATTCTTAAACAATGAATTTTAAGTTTAAGAAAAAAAAATACCCAATGAATGAATGACATGTAGCATTTTACCTAAATAATTTAACTCTTTAAAATTTATTTTTCAGCACTCCATCCGCCTCCCCTGCACCCCATATCCCCCCAACCCATCTTCTCCGGCGCTTTTTGCAGAAAACAATCCCAATCCCACAATTTTTCTTATCAAAATTTGATTTGTTTTATCCCAACAATCAAAGTCTTGTGCTAAACATAAGTTCTCCAGTACTAAATACTAGATTCTTGATTTATTTTTTAGACCTTTCAATAATCAGAGAGCATCATTGAATGTAGAACAGTAGATCAACTACTAAACAAAGGGAAAATGCGATGTGATGCGCGTTCCTCTATTAATACCTATCTCTTTTTAAATGCTTCAAATTCTAAAAAAAAAAAAAAGAGTAAGATATGGATTATTTTTTTGTCAAGCTAAATTGAGGAGGAAGAAGGGGAAAAAATAAGAAAATGTGTTCAAACTTGAGGAAATCTCTGCTGCTGGAATTCACTGCTTTCTTTGTCACCATCCGATCTATATTTTCATGGAAGGAGTTTAAGTTTGGGAAGATGGTGGCTGAAAATGGGGAAGAAGATAAAGAAAATAAAATAAAAAATAGTTAAATATGCCTCTCACGCGCATATAGTGAGTGTATCACATTCACTGTGTCATGTAAGCAAAAAGTGTCAAAATGATACAGCGGGACCCTACATAAAGTGTTTAAAATGAACATTATCCAATTAAGATGTATAAGTGAAATTTCGTGTCAACTTTAGGAGGCTACCGATGGATTTGACCTATATATATTGTATTTATATTTATATGTGACTCTACAGTAATATTTGTGATGGCAAAATTAATCTATTAAAATATGGTTCACCTAACATCTTTAAATTCGAATTGGTAATTGACCCATTTATTTGTTATCTTAATCTAATTGAATTTAACTTGTTTTAACCCATGAAAAAGTTAGATTGATATGTTATCAAATTAATTTAGGAGTCAAAATATCTTCTTTCTTTTCGATATGATGTTCCATATAATGAATATAATAAAGAAAATTTAATGTGATTAGGTACTAAAAAATTATACAATAACAGACCAATAAATTATACTTAATAAAAATTTAACAGATTAGTTTATGATTCTTTTGAGCGAATCATTTGCACTTTGCCCCTATTTTCTACTTGTATTGGGGTAAACTCATCGATAACAGGCCCATGGATGACTTAGCTCACACTAACAACAACATCGCCAACGGCTCAAGGTCATTGGTCTTGATATAAAAAAATTTATTGACTGAGATCTTTCCATTATAACCCATAAATAATTTTATTTCATTCACTTATAAATGTATTCTAAATCCCAACAATACAATAAACATTTACTATTTTCTTGAGTATCAAATTTGTCTTTGCTTTGCTTTATTCCTTGATAAGTTCTTTCATACAAAAGCACTCTTGGAGCTTGGACTAGAGCTCCTAGATATGCTTGCTAACTCACTGAGACATTTGGATCTATACTTTTTACTTCACTTTATCTCACACTATTTACTTACTTTTTTAGCTATTAATTAATATTCAAATCACTAATAAACGATCCTTAAAAAATTAGTCAAGACACATGCTCTTAGCTTCACATAAATTCAACTGTATCATTTTTTGGTGATAATATTGATCTTTAATTTTTATCCCTCAAGACGAATAACTTTTTCTCATGGCATGAATTTATATTTTCATATCATAATATGCTACAAGTCATATTTTGCTTTCTTAAAGAACTTATTTCCTAAGACATAAGTTCAATTGTTAAATAAATCAAATTAAAAATCACTATTTGAAGAGATACCAACCTGTTTGATGGACAAATCATGCCATAAAAATCAATAACCTGACATTTATTAATTCAGTAATTTTAGTCTGTCCAAATTCAGCTCACCCCACTTGATATAATATAGTAATATACTATATATTGTATGGTTTTGTTCCAAAGGATAATTGTTGATCACATGAATGAAGAATGTATAAACCTACCACTTTGTCTCCGAATAAGACCACAAATTTATGCGTTACAGACCATATTTTGTCAGGGATAATGTTAAAGATCAGTCTCACTATGGTCATTCATTATTATTTTATTATTTTCTTGATATGTTTGAGAAAAAAACAATATATTTTTCCATACAAAACAAAAAATACTAAATCTGTGATAAAGGAATTGGGCAAAGACCACTAAAGGAAAGAGGTAAATCTGACTTTCTCTGATCAAGATATGGTTTTTGTATTGCACATCAACATCTTCAATCATTTAATCCATATATGATCTAAGCACATATGTCAGCAAATTAATTTAACCTTTTTTTTTAAAAGATCAAATTTACTCCAAAATATGTAAAATGAAATAAATTTGTCCGCTTTTAATAATTGGTGGAGAATATGTCCTTCTTATTTTATTTTTTTAATTTCCCACCCGGTGTCCGGAGCAATATATCCTTCTTATTATTAATTTTTTTTTTTTTTGATGACAAGGGAAACCCGCAGCCGCTATCCTTTTGGGTGCGCACAGGGTAAAACCTCCGCTCCTATGCAATAGCTCGCAAACCACATAGGAGAGGTAACCCGCACTAGGCAAGCCCGGTGCGACGAGCTCGACCTAGAAGACAAACCCCTTGCTTTCGCTGGCAAGGGGTTTGAAACTTGAGACCTCCAACATGGAAGTTTCAAGCCCAAATCACTGGGCCACCCCGAAGGTCCCTTCTTATTATTAATTAGGATCAAAATATACCTTTAAACCACGTGAAATACAATAAATTTATCCTCCTTTAATAGTTAGATGTCAAATAAGTCCCGCTGTAACTTATTAACCGGACTTAGAGTCAAATACGCTCCTGAATCATCTGAAATAGAACAAACTGTCTAATTTTTAAATGATAAGAGCTAAGCATATGATAATGCCATATATCACACAATTTAAAATTGATTTTGTTTACTTTTTTTTTAAAAAAAACGAAAGATAAACTTGAGTAATTTACATAATTCAAGAATAAATTTAAGCATTGCTCCTAATTTTGAATTCTTCATTTTTTTTTCTTCCTATTTTTTCCACTACCTCTATCAACAATCATATTTGGTGTAGACAAAGACAGCGATGAGGTGTGTATGAACTGACGTGACATTATGTTATAGAATTTGACTCATAGGTTGATTCATAATCAAATTTATGGATTTAATAGTTAAGGTTTTTAGCACTCGAGATAATTTAAAAGTTATGAATTCATATCTAATATGTATTATAATAATTTTAATAAATTTTACATACATATTTATATTGTGCATTAAAAATATGAGTTAAGATGAAGAGCAGTGACTATGTTGTTTTGCTCGACTACAGAGAGAGGGGTACTGACGTTCAATCGAAAGATAGAGCAATTAAATGTATGCTTAACTCATGCCCTATAAATTCCTGGACACGGAGAGAGGGTACGAGCTAATCTTTTACTAGAGGAAAAGTTAGCGAAAAGCGTAGGGCGTGCATGCTACACTCTTCCTTCATTCCATCTGTAGAGTCAGAATTTTCAATAAGGGATTTAAAATCTGAAGAAGTAAATACACGAACTAGTCAAAGGGAATTCGACATCTACTATATATACATAAAAATAATTTTAACCATATATTAAAGGTAATATTTTCCGCCGAAGGAGATTCGGAACCCTCTAAAAATATACTGGCTCCGTCCCTACTGAGGCGAGAGAAAAAACGTAATTCCGTGATGTCATAGGATTTTGAACGACTAAGCACTACTAAGCTACCACCCACTGGCTCCAACCAATTAGGTTAAAGAGTTCATTTATCGATACCTTCAACGGCACCGAGATACTGACCCATGATAGGAGCCCTCTGCATATTCCAAACACGCTAATACTTCAATTCAAACACATGCAACCCCTCTTCTATTGTATAACTTAAAACCTTTATAAATAAAGTATTAATTAAAGTGGTTACGGAAATAATATGCTTTGGTTATAGCTTTTGTATATTTGGACTAGCATCAATAATTAAATTTGATCATAAAATTTTATGCAACACGAATTTAAAATAATCAGAATTTAATACGAAATCATACGGCCAGATGAAAGAAGAGAGGAAATAAGACGAAACTGAGAATATCTGCAGATGATCTATAGTGCATTTTTCTCTGTTGGATTTAATGGTTGACATCTGTCTGTAATAGAACTATCTATTTAAATATAAAAGTGATTCAACAGATAGTTTATGTATTTATAAAATATAATAATAGTTTATTATTATATTTTATTTATATATAAGTAAAATATATTGTATTCGTATATTTATGTTGTATTTACGTATATATATAATATAGGTGTTTTCGTACATATAAATTATAACTAGATACAAGGAGCCCGTGCAAGCACGTGTCCAATAATTATATTTTATTTGTCTATTTATATGTGTGATTTATAATATTCTTAACATAATTTTTAAATAATATATGTTACTTTTTTGTCTCAATTTATGTAGTACATGTGAAATTTCGAAAGTTAATCATATTTTTCTAAATTATCAATGCTAATTTAAATTTGAGATTGTTTGAGTTTTAAATTAAAAAATATTTTTAGTGAAAATGAAGCGAAAGACATATAGAGAAGTACTTTTAAATACTTCCAAAGAGAAGTCAAAATTTGGTTAGGGAAAAGGCACTACACACTTGTTGTTTAATGAAGAGGACCATCAAATTAGATAAAATAGTATATGAAGGTTAAATTTCAGATTAGTTCATGTCTTTATAAATTTCTAAACTTGACCCTAAGTACAAAGCAAGTTCCTCTCTTTGTAAATTTTGAAATTTGATCCCAAGCTGCTCTAATTCATATGTTTTTAAATACTTTAAGTTGCAATTAATAGTATTCTTAACGTAATTTTCAAATAATATATGTTACTCAATTTGTTTCAATTTATGTGGTACATGTGAAATTTTGAGAGTTAATATGTTTTTCAAATATTGTAAGTTGTTAATTATTATGATTTATTGCATTTTTAATGTAATTTTTAAATAATATATGTTACTCCTTTCGTCCCAGCTATAAGAGTTAATATGTTTTTCAAATATTGTAAGTTGTTAATTATTATGATTTATTGTATTTTTAATGTAATTTTCAAATAATATATGTTACTCCTTTCGTCCCAGTTATACAGTATGCGTGAAATTTTGAAAGTTAACCAAATTTATAATATTTTTAGTTTATTTTTTAGTACTATTTAAGAACGAAAATATTAAAATAAAAATAAATTTAAAAAAACAAAATATTACTATATATAATAAGTAGGAATTTGAGGAGACACAATTTTATAATGCATTTGTAAGTAAGTGGGCCAGCTTTGTGATAAAAAGGAACTAAAGTAGGTGGGCCAGCTTTGTGATTAAAAAAAAACTTAGGTCTATTATATATAGTAAAATTGAAAAACTTGACCTCAAGCTCTAATTCTCACTTATTATATATAGTAATATCTTTGTATTAAAATATATTGTATTTACACACATAATAGTAAAATATATTGCACTGACACTTAGGGCATCTCCAACCCAAACACCAAATTTTAAATCAAATTTGGTGTCAGCACTATTTTTGGTATAATCAACTCCAACCCACTGCACCAAATTTTACACCAAAAAGAATACTGTTCTCTATCTTCATTATTATATTATTATTTCTAATTTCATTTATATTTTCTTATTTTATAATAAATTCTTTCTAAAACATTCACCATATATAATTCATATTATTTCCTTTTATAATAGTTTAATATAAAATTATTTTGTACCATAATTTTTTAAATAATATAAATTGCTAGCAAATATTATACATTATACATAATAATGGATAATACAAATAAAAGTGAAATCATTAATGAAATACAATTAAATGAACATTACATAATTGAAAAAAATATTTTAAATTCTACATAAATATTCAACTTTCAAGATCAGTACGGTGCTTCCATAAATATTCTATTAATGCATTAGTAGTTTAAAATGAGCAATGTTTGCATTTTTAATTTTTGTGAAGGTTAATTTTAGTTATATCCAATTATAATTTATAGTAGAATTAACATAAATTTAATTTTAAAAAAAAGTCATATATAGAAAAATTAATTTATAAAAAGCTAAATTTTATATCTAAAATTAATAGTATAAAATTATTAAATAAAATATAATTAAATATACAAGAGATTTAATTAAAACATACAATTTATATAATGTTTAATTAAAAGTTTGTATAATAAAATAATATTAAAATATTCAAAAAGTGAATTGGTGTGATGAATAGTGTTACACCAAATTTGGTGTAACACTATTCACACACCAAATTTGGTGTAAAATTTGGTGTTGGGTTGGAGATGGTCTTAATAAGTATAACCAATATCTTTGCCGAATTATATGAGCACAAATAGAGCCGTCAATATGGGCTAGGCCCATAGGGCTGGCCTGGTCTAACCCGTGATTTAATAGGGGTGGGCTACGATTTTTGGAGCCCATTTAAGAAAATAGTTTTTTTAGCCCGGCCTGAAAAAGTCTGCCGATTTGTGGGGCTTGAGAAATATGGATAGGGTCGGCCCATGGGCTAAATAAAAATTAATAAAAAAATTTTAAAAAAAATAGAGTATTAAAAATAACAAGAGTCTAAACTCAAAATCTGTTAAAAGTTTGAAATATTACAATTTAAATATAAATTATGTTTATAAAATATGTACTACATAAAATAAAAGTTTCCTAAAATTTCTAGGGAATCACTACATAGGCAGTAACCTATGGAATGTTGTCATAGTTTTGTGTTTTATTTTGATCATTGGAAAACAATTAGGTTAATATTTCTATTTAGCTATTTATGCTTTTACTTAAAATCAAACTTAATAAATATTATAAAGATAATTTTATTTGTGGATTTGATTAACACGTAGTAACACTAACACCATGTAATATTATTTTGCTGATATTTATGATAATATTTTTAAATTATAAAAAAAATATAAAAAATATAATTTTAAAAAAAAGGGTCAGCCCGACAAAGCCCGTAGCCCAGTACTTGTGGGTTGGGCTGACCATTTTCTAGCCCACACAAAAAATGGGCTAACCCGGCTTGACCCGTAAAATTTCAAAGCCTGTATGGGTTAGCCCAGATGGGGTGGGCCAGCCCATATTGACAGCTCTAAGCACAAACAATGAATATATCCATGTTCACTTTCCCAATTTTAAATAATTAGTTTAACAAGAGAATATAATAGATTAGGGTGTATATGGTCGGGTTGGTTTGAGTTTTTCAAATATCAAATTAAATTATTTGTGTAAGATTTTCTAATTTATAAATCAAATCAAACTAATAAGCTTCAACTTTTTTCAGGTTTTTCAGATTTTTTCGATAAAGTATTCATAAAAACATATAATTTACTTGTGCTCCAAATATTATTTCTTTAGTCCTACAAAAATATAACTATCTAAGGTTTTTCTTAAGAAAATAACACAAAATATGAGATGAGTGATGACACTAAAATATTCATCAAAAAATAATAATAAAATATCATAAAATAAATATTGCAAATTAATAAGTCATAATGAAAATAATCATAATTTAAAAGTATTAAATCGTGCTAAAACAAGTCTAATAAGTAATACTTACATGATTAAACATCAAAGAAAAAATAAAATAAGGATGTAAACTAAAGAATGAATATTCAACATTATTGTCATTCTTAGTGTTGAATTAATTTTTTTTTGTTAGCATTAGTATTGATTTGAGTTTTATTAGAGGTACTAATATCTATGGACTATGATCTTTATTGGACCATTTAAAATTTTAAGTCTCAAAAACTTGAAATAATATGTTAAAGATAAAAATTATGAAAAAGTATAAGAAATATTTAGAACTTACATCAAACTAAATACTTTTATGTATAAAATAAATTTTAAAAATTATATATATTATGTCGCGTTGATTTGATCTTGGATTAATTTTTTGGTTAACACAAAATCAACCAAGTATAACAGAATTTTTTCCCCGATATCAAGCCAAGCCAAATCAAATTAGTAGTAGAATTTTTTTTCCAATTTGACTCAAGTTAACTCATTGGGATAGTAGATTAGATCTTCAACTATTTGCCCCTTCCAAATTAAAATACATCTTGCTAATTTGTCTTAAACTCTATCTCAAATGTACTTATTCCACATTTAAAATACAAATTCCTTCTTTGAAAACCCTTTCTTCTAGTCTTGAAATAAGCATGAGTTGACATGTTTCATTTTTTAGATTTCAAATTCTACAATTTAAGGAGCTTTGCTTGTGGTATGTAAATGTTCTTTGGGTAATTTGGTAGTCTAAAAGATTATTTATATTGACAATATATAAGAATTAAATTTTTTACAAAACACACTAATTGCTTATTATCAATTCAATCACTTCTAGCCGAACGCGTAACTGGTAATTTAAAAATTCAAATTCTAAAAACTTGAATAAAATCATTAACTTCATTACCCAAAATTGATCTTCAACGCTTGACTCTTATTATATATAGTCACGGCTAAAACAAAATATCTAAAAGAGACCAAAAACCAACCTCAAATTGGAGGTCGAAAAATAACCCGACCTTCAAAGTTCAATTGTATTTTTTTAAATTTTCTTTTGTGAAAATACTAACGTCAGAGGTCGATTTTTTTATTTTTTATTTAAAAAAAACAATATTGACTTCATGAGGTTGATTTATTTAATTACAAAATAATAATACGCACCAATATTTGGGGTTCGAACTCCCATTTTCATTGTGGTTGAATATATTTCTATTACTAAAAATTAGGGGTGTACATGATCGGGTTAGTTTGGGTTTTTCAAATATCAAATAGGGGTGTACATGACCGGGTTGATTTGGTTTTAACTAAAAAAACCAACCTGAGATATAGTACACCCCTAATTTTTAGTAATAGAAATATATTCAACCCAAATATAGTTGTTGTTTTTTTCAATACCAAATCAAGTCAAACCAACCACTAGTCGGATTTTTTTTCTCGATTTGACTCGATTTGCGGTTTGATTCGGTTTTCGGTTCGATTTTGTACACCCCTACTAAAAATCATTGATGCTAGTTTAAGACTGTGTTATCTTTTCTTTATACTTTTTAAATTTATATATTGTGATTATTATTTTTTATTTTTGCAAAATTTGGCTTCCGAAGGTTGTTTATTTATTTTTTTGCAAAAAAAAAAAGAAGAAAGAAAAACTAACCTCTCGAGGTCGGGATTTTGCATTTTAAAAAAAAAAAATGACTTCAGAAGGTTGATTTTTATAAAAAAAATTTAAGTCGATTGACATCTTTTTGATTTTTGGACGCTAAAAAACATAACCATGAAATTGTTTTTGACAATCTATCTATATATAATAGGAGAGGAAAAAAGTGATTCATGTCATCACCATAAAATTTGTGAATTTTAGTTTTTAAAATAATTTAGTTTTGTATTAGTTAGTTGTTTTCAATTTAAATTTAAAAATGTTTAAACAATCTATAAACTTTTCAAACGTATTTTTAAATTTTTCTAGAAATAACTGTTTTCTACAATAATAATAATAATAATAATAAAAATACAAAAATCTACGGTTGCAACAGTTGTTGTTTCAAAAATGCATTAATCATAATTTTAGAAATAAAATAAAAAGGCATCCAACTAAATAGGGAAAAAATGTATTCAACTAAATATTATTAAAAATTTTTGAATTTTAGATTTGAATGGGAAGTTACGATTCATCTTTTAAAATTTGAATTAAAAACTAACTCTATTTTAGATAAAGCCGAATTTTAATCTATTATTTTCTATATAATCTTTTTTTTTTAAAATTAGAAATATCTGTTTTCTATAATAATAATAATAATATAATAATAATAATAATAATAATAATAACAATAATAATAATTATTATTATAATATTAAATAATACAAAAATCTACGGTTACAAAAGTTGTTGTTTCAA
>JAJOOH010018834.1:0-20415 GCA_029582605.1 Solanum gracilifrons
CCCCCCCCCCCCCCCCTCCCCCCAAAAAAAGAATGAAGGATAACCCTTTCAAATTTATTTGGAAACAATTTCCAATACGTCTATGTTTTTTGCAATGACGATAAATAAAGCTAAAGGTCAAACAGTATCAAATGTAGGAGTAAACCTACCACAACATGCTTTCTCGCATGGCAAACTGTACGTTGCACTATCTAGAGGAATATCTATGCCAACAAGAAAACTGCATGTCATGACTGAACAACCAGATTGATGCACCGTCACATACACAAGAAATACTACCTACAAGAAAGTATTAGGTGAGATTTGATTAATACCAAAATTGTAAGAAATGAAACCGGAAAAAATATATGCTACACATGTAGCTAATGAAAATTATATTGGACGAATTCTTAGGTTTGGTGGAAGAGGAGACGATATGAAAAACAACAGAAAACTACCACAGAAGACATTACTTTTGTGTATATAAAGTTATTCAAATGTAGGGTACACTGAATTTCAAATATTAAAAGGAAAATACAGTTCATGACACGACATAACTAAGAGGACAAACTGTTAATTCGTGCAAAATTACTTACGAACAAATTGCCTCATAACAATTTAAGAATACGACGTTCGTCACTACATGCCCAACAAGCAAGAAGGCAAATAGATTGGTCATTCACTTAGTATGACGTAGTGCAAAATTAAATACATATTGATATGTTGAAAGCCTAAAATATACATAAAAGATAAAATATCTCGTGCATAGGGATCTCAGGACTTAACTTACACGTGCAACGCACATGCAATAAATATAGTATATATATATATATATATATAAATTCATATCTTTTTGGATGAGAATAGTTCTTGAAAAAATATACAGATACGTCACCTTGAATTTTTATGATTAAGCTTAAATAATTTTAGGATGATGTTTGTAGATGTACATTGTAAGGAGATCACATACAGAATTGACGAAAAGATCGATTTAAAAGGATTGTAAAAATAACTCAAAAATATTTCCGAAGGAATATATTAAAGTGACAATGCGTCAATTCTTACGCTATTTAACAACACATTTTAAATGTTAAGTCTAATTCCATTAGAGGGAAGGGGACAATTATCGATAACTATTTCAATTACGAGTATTTATATCAACTTATGCAACATGTAATAATTGATAAAGATTTTATTGAATCAAACTTCCATCACCTTGATTTAATTAGGTAGAATATATTTCCTTAAATTATCATTACCAATAAATTGCAAATTTACTATTTTCTCTTCTTTGTCTATGTAACAATTTTAAATTTGGAGTTAAAAATTCTATTCTTTCAAATTCTTTTAGGGTAGAATCTTTCGGAACATTTATGGTAATTTATTTTCTCACTCTATTACCTTGACATTATGAATGATCTCATGCAATTGTGTAATTTGGTATTTATATTAATATATATTAAATACAGAAGACTTCGAATTGGACTTGGCTTGGGCTTGGATCGGAACATAAAATATATATTTTTATTAAGCTTAAATATTTGCTATATAAATAAGAATGTGTTTTACGGACAAGAATAATATATACAAAAACAAGGGTCATATCATATATATATCTGTAATGCGATACAAACTGTAGAAAATAGGTCCAAAATTAAAATGTCGGAGAGACAAAATAACTCAAGAGAGAGATAATGATAGTTTATGTTCACTCAATAATAATATTGTGATCATCATTTTTGAGAAATCTTTTCACAATATCCACGCATGGTTGCAAAACGGTATTCGTCCATGCTTCATCAACAATTTCTTTTCTATCTCCTTTGAAAACGTCAGTTGCAATAATATGATGCACCAAACACATTTTTTCATTTATTAACCCTTGAATCTTGTCAAGTCGGTGACAAATTAATAAATGAATTTTACTCTCCAACAATAATTGTAACACGTTGAGTCTTCAAAAAAATGTCTATGTAGATAATAGCTTGCAAACAAAAATCTTCAGCTGTGAATTCAGAATCTTGCTCAATTTTTCACCTAAGCAAATGTGGTCATATTAACTTTCTCAGAATTAGAAGAAATAATTTTTTAATAGTAAAGTATATTTCCACTAGAATCTACAATTACTACTATTAAATTATCTAGGTAGTCATTTGATATAAATATTGTTGGAAATAAATATATATACCTAACAAATAGTGTCATACACCTAACAAATAGTGTCATACACCTTGTTTCTCAGTGTATGTGATCTTGTTTTTAACAATTTCAAGTCCCTTATATACTTGCATTTTGAGTTGATTATTTCTCATCAAAAATGGGTTGCTAGGTTTACAGAGAGACGGGATTTTCTCGTTCATGTTGCTCCCATTATGAACACCATTTTCTTCTTGTTGAACTTGTTATTATTGATGAAAGTATTCATTTTAGCTACACATAAAATAAAATGTAAATAATAATTAGTTTACAATAGTAAATAATCTCATGAAAACCACTCATGCATACAGTCAGACTTTAAAAAATCTTATAAATATAAAGTTAATAAGTAGAAACCTTGCTTGAGATGGAATATACTATGTAAAAAAAAAAAACTTCTTGATGGTTGCTATGAAAGAAATTGCATTCAGCTTTTATAGTAAAATCTGTTTGTGGACTTAATAATTGACATACCATATTCATAATTACTGATATCTTTTAGGATAAGAATGATTTTAAAAAAAATTATAGATATGTCAACTTGAATTTTGGTAATTATTATTAAATATATTTTAGGATAAGGTTATTAGATGTACAGTGTTAGGAGATCACATACAACTGGGCTTTTATAGTAAAAATGTGATTATGAATGTATTAATTGGTATACCAAATTGAATATATATATTTTGTAACTACCTGATTTCGTCGTTGGGAAAATGCCAATGGAGAAAGAATTGGGGTCAGAAAACTTTTTGTAGTAACTTGGAATTTTCTAACCTAGTCCAGATTTGGACGAAATCGGGGTCATTTAAGTCTAGAGATATTTGGTAACTAGGTGATTTAGTTAAATTTTGATTACATGAATAGATAGTTAAGCCGTTAAAGAAAATGTACGACTTTACAAAATTGAATTCGGGCGAGTAGAACTCCCATGAGTAGAACTTACGAAAATGAATTCGGGGATTGGAATTCATATTCCAGCATTTTGTCTCTGTGCATGCCGTCGTAGCAGGATGGCTGCCACTATAGCGGGATTGGTCCCGCTGTAGCGGTACAGACGAGACTTAAGTCAGAAATAAAACCCAAAAATATTTTATTTTGCACTTTTCGACTTTGAGAGCTAAGGAACGACTTCGGGCAAGTTCTTGACCATTTTTCAATATTCTTGAGGCTAAAGGTAAGGTTTTAACTCCCCGAATCTATTTTTCGATCCATAGAACTTAGTTTCTTAGGTAATTATCGATGGGGAGGGTTTTGATCAGGAATTTATAGTGGAAAAAGCCCTAATATGGGTATGGGAATCAAGGGTTTGGTCTAGGGTTATTGGGTTTGTTGTAATTCGAATAATTAGACCTTTGATTGTTGATCATTGTGAATAAATTGTTGTTTGTTGACCTAGAACAAGATGAATGAATACGGAAAGGGATGATTCAAGTTACTTAAGGGATTCAAGCTTAGATTTGAGGTAAGTGATGGTAGTGATTTCATGTTGGTGTGATATATGTTTGTAATTGCTTCATTGTAATGTATGTGTGTATGTGAATGAAACATGTTGATCACACCTAATGTAATTGAGTATGAACGAATGATTGTATGCCATGAACCAATACTTTATTGTATGATTATGAGAATGTACATTGTGATTGTGATTGTGGCTTGTTAAATGGATCGGTTGCCATGTTTTGGCATAAATATGGAATCGGTTGCCACATTTCAGCATAAACATGGGATCGGTTGTCACGTTCTGGCATAAACATGGGAACGGCTACCACGTTCCGGCACACTAACTTGGATCGGTACCACAAACCGGTATGCTAATAGTTTGGGTTTGGGTTCCATGAGAGGACCATTGAATTGGGTTCCCTGAGAGGACCATTAAATTATGTTGTGTATATACTTGTGATGATTACTTTCATATCTAATAATGATTGATGTTGAGAGACTGTGTGTTGCTCTTAAAGGATAATTGTATCTCTTGAGACTTGTGAAATTGCGCGTTATTTGTAAGTGATGAATAATATTGTATGGATGTGTTTTACTTTATTGTGACTGCTTATGTTATTTCACCTTTGCGATAGCTGTGTGATCCTACCAATACATTGTGGTTGTGTACTGATATTGCACTTGGTTGTTCTTTGTTGAGTACAGGGCATCTTCAGGAGGCTATTGATAGACCTCAGCTAGGTGACTATTGAGCGTGACTGGATTAAAGGGTGAGTCTGTTCTTTCGGGTTGCCATGGATCTTTCTTGTTTAATTCCACTCTTTTTGGACTCAGACTATTTGTTTAAGGTGTTGTTTGGTTTCAGGCTTGTAACCCTTGTTCTTAGACTTGTCGTTAGTAGAGTTTTGGTACAATTACTTTCAGGTTCTAAGGGTTGTTCTTCCCCATTAGTTTGGCTAGTTTATTTAAACCTTGGAGTTTATGGGGACTCCATTTTTATTGTCATTTAAACCTGCTTCCATGACTTTAAATGTCTTACTTTTCATATCAATTGTTAGTTTGGGTTGTAATAATGGTTCTCCCATCGAATGGTTAGTTTGGGTGCCAATCACGACTGTCTAGGTCGTGACAAAGTTGGTCTTAGAGCCCTAGGTTTATTGATCTCATTATACCAAAACGAGTCTAGTAGAGTCTTGTGGAATGGTACGATGACGTCCGTACTTTTCTTCGAAAGGATATAGGACTTTAGGAAAAACTCACATATTTCTACTCCTTCATGCTATGACTTAAATCCAATTGGTATATGGGTGTACAAATTCGTATCTTTCCTCCTTTACTCTATGGTCCGAACTAGAGCAAAATAAGTGGTAACACCATCACTAGCAAGAAAGGATGTGTATAGACTACCGACAGTTGAATAGGGTCACCATTCAAAACAAGTATCCATTGCCTAGAATAGATGACCTTTTTAGCCAATTGCAAGGTGCATCAGTTTTCACTAAGATTGACTTAATGCCTGGTTACAATCAGTTAAAGATTGAGGCGGTTAAGAATTGGGTTCGACCAAGTTCTGTGATTGAAATTAGCAGTTTTATGGAGCTCACTAGCTACTATTGTCGCTTGTGGTATGAGTTGAGTCCAATTAGTATCTCCAGCTTCCAATTGGTATCTCTGTGAAGTGAACTAGACATCGTAGTCCCGACTGAAGGGAAACAAAAGTTAATTGGAACTGAGAAGGTTCCAATTGGTATCTAGCCTTAGGGTCCAATCACTAATGGTTGTCTATGGAATGAACTAATTAAAGTCTTGTTTGCAAGTTGTAATTGCTTGAGTGTCATGAAAGAAAAGTCATCATGAGATTAGGTGCAAGGGTCTAGATAAATTACGATGTGGTTCATAAGCGAGAAAATTGGACGTGCGCTGCAACCAACTAATAACCGTGTAAGACTATGGGTGTACCCTAGGGATATGTGTGTGGCAGTGTTGAAACTATGTAAAAAGAATCTAAGTTGCGCACTTCGTTGGGTTGATCGGGGGTAGACAATGATTGTCCTAGCTAAAGGGATTTTCTTAAATGCCTGATTATAGCTTGGAAATCTAAGGGAAATATAGAAAACAGAAGAACCCCATAAATTATTGGCAGGGGTTTTGTTTCTGCCAGGGTCACTGGGGCGGGATTTTCCCCGCCACGGTGAGACCGCCAGAGCGGGATTTCTCCCGCCAGAGTGGGACAGGGCGAGACAGAATCTCAGCCCTATCTCCCCTATTTTCCCCTAGTCACAATCATGGACTCCGAATCAAACCCAGATTAACCCCCGCGATCTAATTCAGTATTTAGCAATCGAATATAAGTTATAATGCGTGTTAAAATTGTGGAGAACCTAGGCATATGAGGAGGAAATCAACGAGGTCGTGGAGGCCGGGGAAATGGTAATGTAGGCAGAGGAGTAGTGCAGCCAGACAAGGAGGTTGCCAGTCAAGATGACAGGGCTCAGTTATATGCTTTATGGGCAAGATCGAGTTTGAGGTGTGTGATGCAATGCTTACTAGTGCTACTCTTGTTTGTGCCCGGATGGCTATTGTGTTGTGTGCTCTGGGTTCTACTTATTCGTACGTGTCAGTTCAATTACCTTGGCATTTGGTGAGGTTTGTGATATACTTGATGCCCCCAACCATGTTTCTACCCCAGTTGAAGAGTCGGCCATAGTCACCCATGTGTATCGTGTTGTCCGGTTGTGGTTATGGATTTTCAGATTAGGATTGATTTGGTTATGCTGGATATGATTGACTTGATATAATCTGTAACGACCTGAGAGCACCCCCTAGTTGTAACACGGCGTACTCGACCTCTCAGAGGTCCTATACATGAACATTAAAGCATATGAAAATAGCTGAAAATTTAAAACTTTTCTTTAAAATCAAAGTCTTCATAAAATAAGAGAGAGTCTATGACACTATGTCTCAAACCATCTATAACATTTAGAATAACAACTCTTTCATAATAACTTAGGGACACGGCCCTTACATAATAATTACTAGGGACACGACCCTTACACAAGTCTAAAGACATAAGACATAATGACATAAGTGTATGAGATAGGTTCATCCTCGAAACTATGAGGACTCCCCAAGTCTTCATTCCCAAGATCCTTAGAAACCTAACTTCCAAGCATAAGACATCACATCACCAAACCCTACACTATGTAAAAATGTATAAGAAATTTGGGTTAGTACAACACACATACTAAGTATGAAAGCCATGCAAGTAAAACCATTGAAACATGCATAAAAGGGACATTTAGTTGAAACCATGCTTTATTCACTTTTGAACATCTTCTTGAAAGAGTTGAAGAATCATAAGTCATAAACAACTCACATATAGTTCATCAAAGCACAAGGGTAATAAACATCACCATAGCATAGTCTCCAAACATAGTCATAATGCATATATCACTCATAACAAAACATAATACTCATGCATAGTCAATATCAAGGTCATTGCATCATAATAGAGTAATGACATAAGTAAACCTAGGTTCTACTTGTGCAATGCATAGGTAGGGTCCATAGTCCTACCTACACTAAGTATTACCTTTGGATCACCATGCTCATACTTATCATACATTAGTCTTATCCATAGGTCATATACATAGTAAGGTGACATTCACAAACATTAGTTCATATAGAGAAAAGTCAATCATTAACATAATACAATTAAAGCATGCATTATTCATAATCTTCATAATAAGACAGAACAACACCATTAAGGCATAGTTCATGCAACATGTTCATATCATACATCTTAGTCATAATTCAAATAGTCCATATCACAGGTAAAACATCTTCATAATGATCATACATAACATAGCTTCAACATACATAAGTCAAAATCATCATAATCATAAGAAAACACTACTACAACCATCCCTTAGGATCCCACAAGTGCAACGTGCAAGAGAAGTTCCATACCCTCCCTTGCACTATGTAGAAACCCTTAAGAAAGCCCTAGTAAGAGTTCACACCTTTCATACCTTCATTTACTTTTACATTAGGGAAATATTGTAATAACCGACATAGACCATGAGAGCTACATGGAATCCGGTGTTCTACTCCCACACCGAAAAGAGAGGGTTAACACTTGCCTAAGGTGTAACCATTCATACATAGCTATCTAGGTGGATCCACTAAGCTAGAGTCCTATGTGGGCACATAGTTAAGGGTCAAGGAGATTGCTTCTAGCAACCCTAACTTACTAAACGTGGGGGTTTCCATCTCATGAGACAACACATACCGTGGGTAATTCGGACTTGCTAAACTTAAGGAAACCCATGTGGGGAGCCGGGCTTACTAAACGTGAGACCCCCATCTCATTTACATGCCCTTTCGATGCTAAGCATCTAATTCCCTTTTGTAATCATCTTTAGTCATCACATAAGTTCACATTAGCCTTTACTAGACTCTTATGTAGACATCTTACCATAATAGCTCATATGTGTTCATAAGTGAGTAACAATCATTTCACCTTAGAAACACTTAGCAAGTGAGTAAACCTTTCTCTTTACATTACATTATAATCATGAGAATTACCTTTCAATCATATAGTAATCATACAATAACATACATACATGCTTTATAGCTAATTCAAGTGTAGAGGGTTAAGGATGAGGAAACTAGGTCATCAACACCACAACAACACATTAGGTATAACATCATTACAATCTAAGTAATTCACCTTTTAACGTAGTCATTAGTCTTTACATTACCATTTAAGGTCATATAGAATACCTTTAGGGGAATACCCCTCACTAGTCATAAAAGCTCAAGAGTTAATAGATGAGAAAACCATTCATCAAGAATCTTCATCATGTGAGAATGACCTTTCACATTATCATACCATGCATAACATAGACTAGTTTAGAGTACAATTGAGGAAACCTTTCAAAAGACTCACATTCATTACATTAGCCATAGCTTCATTCATTCATGTGTGTGTACACATGTGTGAGAAAGTCTTTCACATAAAACACATTTACTCATAGCATGTTCAGATTGTGTTAACAAGAATTACCTTCAATTCAACATAACAACAATAATACCAACATCTCACAACATTCACACTTGCATTGCATCTCATCATGACATGCTCAATTACCAACTAAGGTTAGAGGGAAGAGGGAACCATCATCCAACTTCATCATACATGAATTAAGCAAGTACATTTAATAATACATAAAGAATCACATTGATATCAACTCCTCATAACCTTGAAGGCCCCATTCAAGACTTAACCCTAATTCCACAGTAATCATACATAATTTAGGTAATATAATCATAAAAACATGAATTACATAGAATCACATTCAATTCATAACCTTCAATCACTATTCAATACAACTAGGGTTAGAATTAGAGAAAGAAGGGGAAACATGGGTCTCATGGGGGATTCTACTCTAGAAACAATATCATTTGAGGCTTATATTTTTCTTTTGAATCAATTGTAATACTTTAGAGAGTTGTACACGTGACAACCAGAATTTGGGGGTATTTTTGAGTTTATTATAACAATTTCCATTTTATTGTAATGGTTGAGTTTTAGGTTGACTTGTCTTGGTGTGATAAGAAGAGTGCCATCACATCCATTTTTGGGTTGTGACAAAATTGTATCAGAGCCCCAGGTTCATAGGGCTCACGTGTATACAAGCCGATTCTAAGCAGATTTTCGAGGATCGGTTTGGAGACATATGTACTTATCTTCAAGAGGCTATAGTGACTTTTAGGAAAAAACTTCACTTTGTGAATCTCTATCGTGCGTTATTTGTCCGTTCTGATTCTTATGGTTTCATTCCATTCTCTCTCACTTATGGTGATGAGTCATGTATGGTTCCTTAAGTTAGAAGTTGATTTATCGTGTATGGTTTGGAGGTTAGACCTTTATACTAAGGTGAAAGTGATAGATTTATGAAAAGGATGTGTGGTAAGATTTGAAATGTTCAATTTGAAAGTGTTGAGTTAGGTGATGGCTCGAAGATTTTTTTTTTAGGATTTCTAAATGATGAGGTTGAACAATGGTCTGAGGGACTTCATAAAAGTATTATACTTTTCAGGTTAGTAACCAAGCAGTGGGAATAATACTTGTTTGGTATAGGCAATATCTTGAGTTGTTTGACAATTGAAAGTGGAATGATTAAAAGGATGGTTAGATAATGAACATTGTAACTTTGGAAAATACAGCTAGTAAAGTTGTGATAACATGTATGGGTTGCTTAGCAAATGATGAAAGTAATGTTGTGCCAATTAAGGTCAGATTCTCTACTACAATTTCGTAGATTATGTGTATATCAATGAAGGTCATGATACGATTACTACAATAGCATCGATATTTACTTGGTTAGAGTTACAGAGTGTGTTACTTCTTCTACCGACCTGATCTAAGAAACAATGCATATCTCTTATGATAGAGATGGAAAGATTTGATAATGTTTTGTAAATATTTGATACATTGAAATGTGTGGGCTATTTGGGTACAATCTTCTAGGTAGGTATAATGTGTTCTAGTGACCGATCTAATGGACTTTCATAGTGTGATACTAGGGGTATATGAAAATGGATACGTCGATTGTCAAATATGAATACTAACTGCTTAAAGAGATATCAGTTGTTTCAAATGCTCGTATAATGAGATCTAGTGTTGCATTTACATTTGAGAAACCTACTTGTTTGTTACTAGACACGTGGGTTACGCGTTGGTTATAAAAAAGGTTTTAGTGGTGGATCATTGGTATGGTATTAATGTATTTAGGTTGTGAAGTGTATCCCGAGGGTTTTAAATGAGGACTAGAGATTTCATCGTAAGGTCCAAGAAAGTGGATCGATATTTGCATGACAGGCTTATGGGTAAAGGAAGTCCTAAAGAGTATACTTATGTGAAGACAATTGAGAATTTTAGTAAGAAAATGTGTATAAAATTAAGTTAGTCCATTGAATTTGATTGGTATAGCTGGGTTTGAGATGTCATATCGATGACAAGGGTGACTTTGTGGTGATGGCAAGAGTTAACCTAGTATAATGGTAATAAGAGTTTGTGATGGATTGTGATTGAGATGCAACTATATGATAAGGATTATTGATTAACAAATTTTAATATTGTAATAACGTCTTACGAGTATCTAAGGTGGTGGTTTTCTACTATGTGGTGAGTAAAAAGGTCGTAGAAATAGTGGTAGGAGATGTTGGGACATCGCTCGAATAGAATTGAAATGAGCTAGAGTCATAGATGGAGAGAACTAGTGGAAAAAGTTTAGCCTTCGAAAGGAACCGAGAACATTGACATTTACTCTTATTGCAAGGACAAAAAATGTATCTTTAGATGGTTGAGAATTTGGTTCAGGGACACGTGGTTCCATCTGTTTGCTATGGTGATGGTGATAGTGTTAAATGTCGTTCATATCAGTTAAAAGTTGTTTGGATAAGATTTGAGAAAGAAGTGTACAGACATTTCACTCGAGTGTGATGATAAGATTTTTGTGGTCTTATGTTTGATAATGAGTATGGTTGGATTTTTAACGAAGGATATGATAAGGTCGATAGAGAGGCAATCAATGATAAGCTAAGATACATGAATTCATAAAAATCATCAATGTATGAGCTAATGTTGATATATAATGGGAATGGGCTACATAGTTGAAATCAGAATTTGAGTTCTTCATTGCGAGTCTACATTTGTGGTAGTTGATTTTGTTAAGGTATGGAGTGAAAGGGTAAGAAATGATCGATTGCATCGGGTATTGAGCATTTGAAAGGACTTGTGCATGGTTTAAGTCATAAAGTTTGGTACTTTTGATTGTTAAAGGATCTAAGGAAGGGTTTCACAGAAGGTTTTGGTTTAGAGTATAAGGTTAAATTTCATGGATTATTGGTCAATTATTAGTAATGGTAAGCGAGTCAGCGAAAGAAACAAGATTTTGGTGAATTAAAGAGTTCAAGGTATTTAAAAAATTTCATCATGGGAAGAATTTAAGATATGTGAAGGAATAAGACCTCTTATATAGATTCTTGGTTCGAAGTGAAGGTTGTATGGATTTTCATATATAAGTTCTAATATGACTATGGATGTGAATTTGTTCGATATAGACTTATTAAGGTTCTATCATCGACTTTTATAAAGA
Organism: Solanum gracilifrons; assembly: GCA_029582605.1. Taxonomy (NCBI): domain Eukaryota; kingdom Viridiplantae; phylum Streptophyta; class Magnoliopsida; order Solanales; family Solanaceae; genus Solanum; species Solanum gracilifrons. The sequence continues at coordinate 11,784 of JAJOOH010018834.1, forward strand.
TGGAGTTTTGGTTTGGGTGACAAGTAATGATGTGTGAAAGATTATATGTGGTTATGTCGAGCTAGATTGTTCAAAATAGGATAGGTAACTTATGAATGTTCAACGGTGTGGACCTACAGTTCTACATGGCTAATGACAATTTTGAGGGGATTGAAACTACTTTGTTGATGGGACAATATAAAATGTTATGATGTGTTATGTAGGAATTTGATGGTGACTAGAGGTTATGAGCTTATAATATACATAATTATTGGAGTGACCAAGGATGTCTTTGAGTTTTGACATGAGGTACGTGATGGAATGAATGGTAGTTGAAAAATGGTGTGTGAAAGTTCGTGTGAAGTTGATATTGGGTGTGATTCAATTATTTTACCTCGATGGAAAAGTATTTTTAGAATTGAAATTAGTTCGATCAGTCTTGGGTGTGACTCATAACTGTCATGTAATGCTTAAATGGAAAGAAAGGGAGCCATATTTTATAGTTTTAGAGGCTACAATGTGTTTGCTAAGAAGACTTTGATACTAGTGATAGTTTGAGAGTAAGGTTAATGGTTGGTGTAGTAGTGATGTTTGTTGGTATTAAGAGTGTTAGCTTCAATGGAGTATTGTGAGAAGTATGTGGGGTTTGATGAATCGAGTATTTGTAATATTTTAACGGAGATCAAACTGGTTGATTGTGGATGGCTAAAAATTGAGAGATGGAGTCAAATTAATGGAATTTTATTTATATGGGCACTAAGGAGTATCTTGTGTTATTCGACTTTGCTTCTGTATATTCTTACGTGACCACCTTCTTCGTACTGGACATTATTTGGAGTATGATTCGCTACTTACACTACGTGTGTTTCTATATCTATGGGTGATTTCCCAATGGTGGATCGGATGTACCGATCCTACAACTGTTTTCTTGCTAGGATGACATTTTTGGGCAGACTTGGGCATTTCAATTATGGAAGATTTGGTGTTGTTTAGGATAGTTGAAGTATACCATTGGTTCTACATGTACTCTTTCGCTTATGAGAATTTATAGGAGAGCTATCATGAAAATTTACGGTTGTTCAATAGACTTATGATTTATCTATCATCGGTATCACGTTTTGGCTATGTGTGATTAAATGTGGGGATCGCTAGGTCTATTTTTGTCGTTCTTAAGGTTTGTCTATAACCATAGCTACAGATCTAGCATCCCGTATAGTGTTGTTAGAGATTTTGTATACTTGAATGTATCTCTTGCTGGATGGTTACTTGATCATTTTCATATTTGTATTAGATGAGTTCGATTCTCCTTGATGATTACTCGATGTTTTAAGATCATATTTTTATAACTTAAGATCATTGGATGATTATGTTGTCAGAAAGGAATCTTGACAAGATTTGTGATGGTTTGAGCATTGTGATGGTTTGGTGGTTGATTCAGGTTCGCTGTTAGTTTTAACTGGTATTGGTTCAAAATTCTCTCGTAGTGATGTGAGAAAGGATTCGTCTTGATGGTGTGTTGTTGTTTGGAGGATTTCTGTTCAAATTGGGTTCACAGGTTAGTTTGTGGTATGGTAATAATTCTTGATGTGTGAATCAGTTAAATTTTGATTCGAAAATTCAGTTCTTAGTAGTTGATCTTGATGAAATGGTCTTAAGGAGGAGCTCACTTTGAAAGATAAACATTGACTCTAGAAATTATACCTCAGGTTTTGGTAATGTCAATTATTCTTAGTTCTTCTTCTTTATGTTCAGGGACGAACATGATTTTTAGTGGTGGATAATGTAATGAACCTAAAGTTCATTTTTGGATATTTTTATAAAATTACCATTTTACCCATCCTGATAGTTGTCTGAGTCAATTTTGATCAGTTATTGAAGTTGCTTTGAAAATTTTGAACTATTCGATAACTACGATTATTTAATTGACGGGTATATAAGAAATAATTTATTTATTTAGTTGGTGGTTAATGGGTCAATGCCATAAATTTACTACTTAACCCATATTAAAATAAATTACCAGGGTTTATCAGTTTTAGTACATAATTATTTTAGAAAGGAAAAAAGGAAATTTGTGACTCCCACATCCAAATTACGGAAGGAACTCGCTCCTATCAAAAGGAAGAACGCAGGTGGATAAGGTAAAAGTAACAAACCCTAAATCCTTGTAAATTTGTATACGGACGAATTATTATTTTTATTAATTATATTGTGTGGTGAAGCTGATGAAAAATTGGGAATCGGAATTGCAAATTGAATTTGCAATTGCTTTCTGTGGGCATATCCTTTTTAACCTGGGTACAAATTTTCCATATCTATCATGAAGTAATGATTGGCTATGATTATCATGTGATAATCCAATTATTAAGAATAATGTACATGATATATTGTAACTCTGCAAATTAATTTTATACCACTTCCGTGACCAGTTAATTAGGTTTTTATTTACTTTTGTTCTTCTTTAGTTATCTAATTATGATTCAAGTTTTTCTATATTGAGATAGGTAGTTAAATATTGGGTGTATTATATTATATGAAAACTATTAGGGTTGTAGTTTTTTGGAGAAATTATGACTTAACTCTAGACTTGAAATTCATGAAATATGAGATTTGACCTACTGGTTGGAATCAAGATTTACGAACTTGATTATAATTTTGGGTCAAGGTTAATCACATAGTAACATAGACGTTATTAGTTTTGAAATCTTATTGTGGTCATTTATTTAAATAGATTGGTTTGAGTTGAAAGTTCAACGAAAAGGGAAGGCTCAAGTCTTGGAGTAAATTGTTGATTAATTGAGGCAAGTGGATTTCTAAATCCTTGTTAAGTATATGAAATTCATGCATTTTCTTGTAATATGTGTTTGGGAGTAATGGAAATTGGTAATGGGTTGAGTTGTCCATGTTGAATAATTCTAATGATGGAAAAAGGATAATAAAAAGGTAACGTGATAAATTGTTGGTGTGATGTTTGAGAATGATTTGAAGGCTTATTGCTTATTTGTTGATGTTGTATCATGATTGTGTTGTTGTGAATTGTGCAATGTTATGAAAATTGTCATCTCTTCATTATTTGTGTGAACATGTCATTTGCATTATTCTGAGACATTGTTGTGACAAGTGTTATATGCATTGAGAAAGAATAAGAAATTAAAGAGGATGTACCATTTCAAGTGACGTATCACGCGCCGTGATGGATACTATATTTCGAGGGACGTATCACACGCAACGATGGATACTATATATCGAGGATCGTATTGCACGCCGCGATGAATGCATGTACATATATTCCCCCTATAGGTCCCTGACTGAGAGACAGCGGGTGTGTATCACTAGGTTAGACATGCATCACTATACTTGATATTGCATTCCATTACATTTCACATATTTATCATTAGTGAACTTAATATTGTGTTTTGCTGATCTTGTGAGTGCCTTTCTGTGGAACTTGGATTGTTGAATACTGAAATTGTTGTTGAGGATATGTAATTGTTAGTGTTGTTGTTGAGTTGTGTTCTATGTGAATTATGAACTGTTATGTTGAGCTGGTTTTATGCAGGTTGTAGTTATGGAGGTTTGGTTGGGATGTAAGGAGTACTCGTATTTTATCCCCTTAAGTTGTGTTTAGAGGTTTGCTTGCTGAGTACCGTGTGATTTGGTACTCACCCCTTGCTTCTACAATTTTTTGTAGGTCATTAGTTTTAGTCTGCACGACCTAGTAATTTTACTGATTTTAATTTTTCGCCTAAGTTTGAAACAGGTTACCTAACGTGTTCCAGCAAAGCAGTACGGACAGTGAGTAAAAACACAATATTATTACGTGAAAAACACCCGGCTTTAAAGGATTTAACTTCAACTTTACTAAATCATTGAGCCTCCGCAATAAATATATTACAAACTTTGCAACCTATGGAACTAACTCTAATTGCTTAGCTTCAATACAAACCTCCCAAGGTATGTGTTCCCAACTCTTCGAGTTATCACAGCTTGAAGACAACACTCCTAATTCAGTTTATAACTCACTGAACTAAGATAACATCAAGACTCATTCACAAAGAAAAACTCCTAGCACATAAACTCTGTAAAAGGATCAGGTTTTTCGATGTGTTCCTTCTATGTGTTCCTTTAGTTCACGGGTAGCACTTGCGAAGTCAATTTATCAATTACCCATTTTGCTCTGTAAGTGCACACATATTCTGGACGACTTCAGTTCTGTTTAAACACAATTCTTCATAGAGTTATTGTTCACTTCAAACTCCTCATTGACTTGAACTCTCTTGACTTAGTGTTCTACTTCAAGTAAGACTCTTTCTTCAATTCAAACTCCAAGCTTCTTTGGACTACATCTTCAAATTACATTCATTGATTCTTTTGTATTGTACTCAAACTCCAACACTTCAATTCAGCAGTAACTTGAAGAGTTCTACTTTAAGTGAGACTCCTTCTTCAATTAAAACTCCTTCTTCAAATCAAACTCATTGATTCTTTCTCTTCAATTCATCATATGTTTATTTCTTGGGTTTTCTCACAAAATTAACATTATCCATTCCTTTATTCTGCATTCTTGTCTTTATTCATTCTAAAAGCTTTCTCGAATTCAACTGCTCCTGACAGTGCGCCTTTGGACCATGTTGACTGACATGCTTCATCTTTCTTTGTCAATCATCAAAACTACATAAATCCCAACAATTAGCCTGGACCTTCGTGATATTTTCTCTTATCCTTGTCTGAGGCTTCTTGTCGAAGTTTGTGAGGTAGTTGTTTGTCATTTCAGCGGACCTTCTTACTCTTATTTATGATCTTGTTGTACTCTAGAAACAATGTCATTTGAGACTTATATTTTTGTTTTGAATCAATTGTAATACTTTAGAGACTTGTGCATGTGACAATAAGATTTTAGGGTTATGTTTGAGTTTATTATAAAAATTTCCGCATTTTATTGTAATGGTTGAGTTTTAGGTTGACTTGTCTTGGTGGAATAAGACGAGTGCCATCACGTCCATTTTTGGGTCGTGCTTCGTCAACGACTTCTTTTCTTGTCAACTTTAGAGACTTATAGATTTGATAACCAAAAATATTATTAAGAATATTATATAAGAAAAGTTTTTAGCTAGATGCATGATTATATCTTGATTGATATATAAAACAATTACAAAAATTACCTGCATTGACCATTTCATCAACCCTCATGTCAACTATACGGTCCAAGATTGATTGCTCTACATCAATCCAACTAAAGAAAATATCATACTTCTATTTGAAGATGAACACAGGGTCTTCCACAAATTTGTAATATACGAATTTGACCCTCCAACAATAATCGGAACACGTTGTGTCTTCAAAAAAATTTCTATGTAGACAATAGTGTGCAAACAAATATCATCAGCTGTGATGTCGGAATCTGGCTCAATTTCACCTAAGAAAATGTGATCAAATTAACTTTCTCAGAATTGGAATAAATAATTTTTTAATAGTAAAGTATATTTCCACTAGAATCTACTATTAAATTATCTAGGTAGTCATTTGATATAAATATTGTAAAAAATAATTATGTATACCTAACGAATAGTGTCATACACCTTGTTTCTCAGTGTGTTATCTTGTTTGTAACAATTTGAAGTCCCTTATATAGTTGCATTTTGTCCGAGTTGATTATGTCTCCTCGAAAATGGGTGACAAGGTCAACTGAGAGACGGGATTTTCCGTTCCTATTGCTCCCATTATGAACAACACTTTCTTCTTGTTGAACTTGTTTTTGTTGATGAAAGTATTCATTTTAGCTACATATAAAAGAAATCAAAATAATAATTAGTTTACAATAGTAAATAATCTCATGAAAACCACTTATGCATACAGTCAGACATTAAAAAATGTTGTCAATATAAACTTAATAAGTAGAAACCTTGCTTGAGATGGAATATACTATTGAAAAAAAGATATATTTTTCTTGATGGTGGCTATGCAAGAAATTGCAATCAACTTTTATAGTAAAATCAGTTTGTGCACTTATTAATTGACATACCATATTTTGAATTATTGATATTTTTTTACAATAAGAATGACTTTTCAAAAATTTATAGATATGTCAACTTGAATATTGGTAGTTGTTATTAAATATATTTTAGGATAAAGTTATTAGATGTACATTGTTAGGAGATGACATACAACTGGGCTTTTATAGTAAAAATGTGATTATGAACTTATTAATTGGTATAACAAATTATATATATATATAATTAATATTTTTTTGATGAGAATAGTTCTTGAAAAAATATACAGATACGTCACCTTTAAATTTGATGATTAAGCTTAAATAATTTTAGGATGACGTTTCTAGATGTACATTGCTATGAGATCACATACAGAATTGCCGAAAAGATCAATTTCAAAAGGACTGTAAAAAGCGATCAATAATATCTCTGAAGGAATATAGTCAAGTGATAATGCGTCAATTCTTACACTATTTAACAACACGTCATAAGTGTTAAGTTTAATTCCATTAGAGGGAAGGGAACAATTATCGATAAGTATTTCAATTACAAGTATTTATATTAACTTGTGCAGCATGTAATAATAGATAAAGATTTTATTGAATCAAGCTTCCATCACCGTGATTGAATTAGGTAGAATATATTTCCTTAAATGATCATTACCTATAGATTGCAAATTTACTATTTTATCTTCTTTGTCTATGTAACAATTTAAAATTTGGACTTAAGAATTCTATTCTTTCAAATTCTTTTAGGGTAGAATCTTCCCGAACATTTATGGCAATTTATTTTCTCACTCTATTACCTTAACATTATGAATGATCTCATGTAATTGTGTAAGTACGTATTTATAATAATACTAGTTTTGATGCACGTGCGTTGCACGTGAATATCAAACCACGTATCACACTATTTTTAAAAATAACGTGAATGTTATTAAAATAAAAAATTAGTCACTCTTAAAATCTCTTAGTTTCACCTCTTAAATATATTTTCTCCTCCCTTCTCTATAGTGCATTACTTTGTTATTATTGTATTGTTGGTATTCTTACTTTTAATATAATATAATATAAATAAATATGTTATAAAATATAGAAGATATACTAAATTTGATGTTTTTAGTTGGAATATTAGATTAATTTAACATTTATGTTAGGGAGTATACTAATTCACTAACCTTTGAGATTGTCAACGTCTATAGATCAATCTTTGAGGTTTTAAGAAAAGAAGAACAAAAAACATAAAAAAAAACGTAGTTTAAAAATATGAGGAAACCCCTCCATATATACTTAAAATGTGTAGTATTAGTATGTGCATATTGTTCCTTATCATAAAAATATAGAAGATATACTAAATAGGATGTTTTAAGAAGAAGAAGAAGAATAATGAATTTATTTTTTTAAAATGTAGTTTAAAAATTTGAGGAAGCCCCTCTTTTAATAGCCAACAAAGGGTAGTGTATGAAAAACTACTTATTGTGCCTTATCAAAAAGATGTCACAACCCTTTAGAAAACTCACAACCCTTCAGAAAGGTCACAATTCATCGAAAAAGTCATAACTCTTCGGAAATGTCACAACCCTTCGAAAAAGTCACAACTCTTCCGAAAAGTCGCAACCCTATAGAAAAGTCACAACCCTTCAAAAAGGTCACAACTCATCGGAAAAGTTATCTCTTCGAAAATGTCATAACCCTTCAACGTGAAAAGTTTTTTGTCTTTAATATAATATAGTATAATACACATAAATAAATATAATACAATATAAAATATAGAAGATATACTACATTTGGTGTTTTAAGTTAGGTAGTATAGATAGATTAAAAAAAGATAGATATTCTAATTTTAATTTGATATGGAATTTTAAAAAGTAAAGAAGACTTTTAATTTAAGGATCATATGTTGAATATATAAAAATATCTTTTCACTTTGTGATCTTAAAGATGCGCCCCACCTCAAGAAAAAAGAACATTCTAATTCATAATAAGTGCTAACTACTCAGTAGCAATAAATGACAAGAATATAGATAAATCACTAGTATTATATTGGAAAATGTCAGGAATAGAACTATCCCCGGGAAGTAAAATATTTATAGCTAGATGTAAAAACTTATATGTTTTAACAACAAAGAACATTCTTGTCAGTTTTTATCACTTCAATAGTAAATGTAAAATTTCATATATTTAATACCAATCTTCTCATTTCTTTCGTAGTTACCGAATCTTATATTTTTCTTGTTAGCCACCATTTTACTTGTGTATTATCGGTCCTTATAATAAATTTGTTATATACAATATATGGTTCAAATGATAGTAAACATTTATACACTGAATATAATTCTTTCCTATTTATTTCTGTATTAGTAAATATTCTTGAATAATATCTACAATGATGTTTTATTTTTTCTTTATCATACCTATATTTTAATACTCCTCCATAACTTTTTTCACTGGCGTCTGATTCTACTATATAAGTAAATTTTTTGTTTTCATCCGGAAAATATAGTTTAGGTAGGTTCTTACATAATAGTTTTATTTTTTGTATTTGTGTTTGGTCTTTTTTATCAAACTAGTATTCTATGTCTTTCTTTAATTTTTGTTGTAATGGTTTTAAATTCTCTGCTAATTTTGGTATGTATTCTCTTACTTGGTTTACTAGTCCTAGAAATG
>JAJOOH010018835.1:0-28865 GCA_029582605.1 Solanum gracilifrons
AATTGCACACTTTAAAAGTTAAATTTAAAGACAATAATAAAAAATTAATTAAGGCGAATAGCCTATACTTTTATTAATATTAATTAAATAGTACAAGTTGAGTTACAAAATATTAGTAGAGTATTAAAAAATTGAATCTACACAGCCACCTTCTAGGAAGGGTTCTCTTTGAACTAGACCTCGAATTATTATACTCATACTAATAAACATTTAAATTTAATAGTTCATTCTACCAAGGAAATCTTTTTTTAAATCATTTAACATTTTTCTAGTAACATGCTCTGGAATTGGTGGATTAGCTAGTTCATCCATTGCATCAATGCCATCGTCACTAAAATCTTGCATTATTACATCAACGTCATTTTCAAATTTGGTCGGTAAAGGTGGACGACCATAACTCCTTCTCTCGCCATTAATTCAATATCTAAATAGTACCGATATCTCCAAGCTATATGCCGCTAGTGAATGTCTATGCTCTCCAATTTGAAATGCTGCACTAAAAGCGCCTTCCCAAGCTATTGAAGATGCTTAAATAGTTAACACATCTCGAGCAACCAGTTGAAGTTTTGGAAATCCCTGGCCGCGATTGCTCCACTATTCTAGAAGATCAGTAGTAGTAGGTTCTGTATTTTGATTAATAAATGCATCAAAATCATTTATGTCATTATGAGAAAGTTTAATAATACAATCTATCATATTATCAATATCATCTTCATTATTATATCTACTCCTAGAACTTTGAGGCTCTTCATTACGTACTATATTCATTATATTAGAATTATACAAGCCATACAATTTTCTAGCTTCAATTTTTATATTATCTTTAACATCTTGACAACTAGCTGTTTCATTATATTCACTATCAATACCCAAATTAAAATATATTTTATGAACCATTCGTGATGCACCTTCATCTTTGTAATGTGGGTTTAACAAACAAGCGGTTAAATAAATTTGAGAAATAGGAATAAAATATTTTTAAAATTTTTCAATAATTTACTTAACAGATTCTTCAAATCTTGGTTTATTTTTGAATTTATAAAATTTACTAGAAATAGCACAAATATTAGGTAAAACAGAGCACATAATTGAATAATAAAGTGCAGATAATTTTGTTTTAGTTAAATAAAAAACTTTTAAGAATTCTATAAGTTCTTTTATGTCATTTCAATCATTATCATCAAATCTATATGTCATATTTGAATTATGAGCATTCCAAACCATTTGTAAAAGTTTCCTATATTCATAAGCGACTTCAAGCATTTCATATAAAGAATTCCATTTGGTACACACTGATTTTGGAATTTTTCTTGGTGGAAGATTAAATTCACGACAACGATTTTCAAAATCTCTATGCCTAGACTTAACTTGATATTTAAAAATAAAATGACATGCAGTTTCAACTTTTATGCAACCATCATTATACATTGCTATACCATCTCTAACAATCAAATTATATATGTGTGAAGCACACCTAATATGAAAACCATCAATATAAATTAGGCAAAGAGACGGTTTTAGTATTTCATTAGCAGTTCTATTATTAGAAGCATTATCTAATGTGACACTACTTATTTTATCACAAATTTCATAGTTTTGTAAAACATATATAATTGTTTGAGCTATATAACTACCATTTTATGCATTTCACAACATTTATAACCTAAAATTCTTTTTTGCAAAGTCCAATTTTCATCAATCTAATGCATAGTAACAGTGAAATAATCATTACCATTTACACTACGACCTCTATCAGAAGTAATAGCTATTTTACAATTATTATAATAAAATAAACAACGAAGATATTGAAAATGTTGAGCTTGATAATCAATGATAGTCTTTTTAATTGTATTTCTAGTAAAATCTTTAAAATGTGGATTATACACAATTTGAATATAATGAATAAAATCGGGATTTTCAGCAAAACTAAATGGCAAACCCATAACAAAAATCATTTTAGCGAATTCTTCAAGATCTTTTTCTCTGTCATATGACCGTTGTATAGTACTAGAACCAGAAACATTAAAAGGATTTAATTGTGTTTGGACCATATTAGAGCCCTCTACTCCTACATTTTCAGGAAGGGTGGTACCATTTTTTTTAGCTTCGGCTACAACTTTAGCATGCAAAATTTCATTTTTACAACATGACATTAAATGATTACTCAAATTTCCCATCCCACCCTATTTTCCTACAGTTTTATGATTCATTCTATGTTTACATTTATTCAAAATAGCTTGTGTTTTATCTCCATTCTGAGTCATAAATTGCCACATAACTGATTTTTTAGCACGTTCTACCTTAGTCCTAGGATGCACGGGGGGAACTGGAGCAGGACAATGAAAGGGAGCGGGAGCCGGGGAAGACGGATTAGGAGTGGGACTAGTAACTGACGGTGGCTCAGTTTCATCATCATCATATTGATCAACATTATTATCAAAACTATCAATATAATCATTAACATTATGATGTTTATCATTTTCAGGTAATTCCTCATCAAAATTATCAAACCTTCTTTGTAAATGTTCATGATAAGGATCTAATCCACTATTACTATAAATATTAAAAATAGTTTTATCAACATGCATATAATCATCCATATTTATTCTTAATTTAGAAGTTTTTTTAGTTTTAGATTGATAAGTACAACCGGTTTTTTTTATTTTTCTTGGATTTTGAGCTCCATAAATTAGTGATCGAATCAACTGTGTTGTTTTACCCTTGTCAACATTGCTTTTACCAAAATTCATATTCAAATATAAAAAAGTGAGTAAATTATATGTAATACGAAAATGTAATGCGAAGTTTTAAGCAAATAAATAACTAAGTAGTAGAGACTAGAGACTAATTACTCACAAAATAAATAATTAAATGCAAACAAATAAATAACTAAATGAAAAGTTAGTTGGAACGAATGTACCAAACGTGTGTATGACCGGAAGGCGAAAGACAAAAATTGAAAGTTGAATTTTGAAGCTCCAATTTTCGAAGACCAATTTCGTAATTTTAACGAGAATAAGAGATTAGAGAGTAGAAGATAATATTTTTGTGAGTGAAAAGAATGTAATATTGGGGGTATTTATAGTTAGAAAAAGGATGAAAATATAGTTTTTAGAAGGTTGGGGTATTAAAAAAAGTTTGGGGGGTAGGGAGATGTAAATGGGAGTTATGGGGGTGAAAGATTCGTTGTTAGGGGACAGAAAGTTGTTGCCCAACGGCTATAATTTAAAAAATTTAAGATTTAACAAAAAAAATAAAAAAAATTAGACAACCAGACCGGTACCGGAATCGAGACTAACCGGTAAATCGCAGTTTCCATCCCATTACCCCTCCCAGACCCTCTATGTTTCGGCCCAAACCAGGACTAACCGGAATCGAGATGGAACAAATAACGACCGGGATGAACCGGAACCAGAATCGGCACCTCCCGGTTCCGTTGCCAGGCCTACCAATGACTTGAATAGTGCTTACAATTGAACGAACATGAATGCGCGGCTACGATGAGACCAAATAATGTTGCATAGACAATAAGTGAAATCTTTGCATCTCGTTGTGATTAGCCATTTATCATATCGAGTCTCTTGTGATGACCGTTGCATACTAAAGAAAGTGTGGACTCTTATTTGACTTTAGTGTCAATGCCTTGTCTGTTGGGCTTACTTTGTACCATGCATGATAGATCCTAGAATTTACCCCATTGGTCTGATCAACTAAGTGATGCTATCTCTTGATATGATCTTAGGCAACTTCTAAGAGTGTGAGCCAATTTGACATATACCTCTTTTGTGACCTACCCTATGAGCGTGCGATTCTCTTTTGAACACCCCTTGAGCCTTACCTATCTTTCGAAGAAACTTGATGTAACCATAACCTTTCTTTATCCACTACTAATACTCCTCATGAAGTTTTGGTTAGTATGAATAGCCAACATAGGCCAAAAGCCTAAGTTGGGGGTGAAGTAAAAATAAAAGGGGAAGTCAAGAAGTGCAAGAAAAGTCTCCTCTTACCGATGGTTTTAAAGAAAATGGAACCCCTTCGTATAAAAAAAACAAAAAAAGAATGAAAAACAAAGTTGTGGGATAAAAGTACAAAAGAAATGGGGTTCCCAAACATTCCATGGAAAGTGAATAATATGATGATTTATGAGCACTAAAGAGAATGATGAAGGAAAAGGAAAGGAAGTGTTCTGAACACCACATTTCATGAAGATGAAAATCACTGAGCCTAAATGACCAAACATTTGTAGTCAGTCCCATTACAAGCCTTGTAAAGACCTTTTTGATCCTGAGAAAGCTAAAATAAATGTTGACTGGAAAATACGAGCAAACCTATGGGTGAAAGCATGCATTGTGTTCTTCTTTGTGAGAGTGAGTGTTGTATCTGATTCCTGATATTTAATTGATTATACCTTTGTGTGTGAGAATGGAATCATCATTTGTGTGAGGGCATCAAAATGCTTTTGTTGAGCTTGAAGTTGCATTTGAAGCAAGTACAAGCGAGCTTGAGAATCTTTGGTAATGGTGTGTCACAACTTGAATCTTTGAGTACATATTTGATTCTTGCATGAGTAATTTGAGTTTTGTTGTGTACATTCATGATTGAATCTTGTATAGAACTATTTGAGACATCCTTATTGAACTGCTAAACTTGAATTTTACTTGAGGACAAGCAAAAGTTTAAGTTGGGGTGTTGATGAGGCCACAAATTGGACTCATTTAGGACTTTATTTTAATAGAAATTGTGTCCTCAAATGCTTATTTTATCTCAATATCTGATGAAAGCATGTAAGTTTCAGGTATTTGAAATTTGAAGGAAAGCATGAACTACATCAATGGTGCAAGACGGCGATGAACTACATCAAGGGGCGAATCGCTGAGTTGATCGGCGATTACGACTAATGTCACCGAATGATCCGCTACAACGCAAATTTTTGAAAACTATAAATACTCGTTGAGAGTTTAAGCTTAAGATGAATTTTTTTCTCTGAGTTTGAGAGGGTTTTGAAAATGTGAAGAAGAAAAAGGTTTCATCTCGAAGGATTTGGACTTGGGTCTTCTGGATTCTTCATTCTTGGCCTGTAACAAGACTTATATCTTCATACACATTTGAATGCAAGCTTATTTAGGTATAAATTTCTATCTTTTGATGTGTGGCTAAAAACCCCAATTCTTGGGGTGTGATATAGCGAATATAGGTTAAGATAATTTGTTGGGTCTTGCTTGTTGATAGTTTAAATGTACTTTAATGGTGATTTCGTCTAGTAGTTGTGGTTGAATCTAATGGATTTGTAGTTGCAAATACAAGTTCACTCATGTGTTTTCGGCTTGGGAGATAGAGATGTCGCGAAACCAAGACCACTGGATTAATGGCCTAAGGAGTGGGTTGACATGAGGCTCAGCCCAAGAGGGTGAGCTCTAGTCCCATATCCTAACACTCAGCTCGAGAGAGTAAATGGGGTAAGGTGTAGGCTAGTCATCATGCGTCAAGTGGGTGTTCGAGAGGAACCCATTTGAAACGGGGTAAGTTGCGAGAGAGAGATCTTATTTCCACATAAAGCTTAGCCTATTCACTATCACTCTATAAATTTTCTATCGAAAGCATGTACCCAATACTTTAGATTAACCCGTATTCTGGTCACATCCCAAGAATACCCGTCTCATTGTTAGATTTTCTTGTTAATGTTGCAAATGTTTGCTTACTTGTGTTAAAAATCCCATTGTCAATTGACACTTTTGTGCCCCCCTTAATTTACAATATTTTTAATCGTTAATGTCTTTAGCTATAACTAGTTAGAATGAAATTTTATTTTTCTATAAATTCTCAAAACCACTACCTTGGGACGATCCCAACCCTTGGTTAGGTTATTATACTATTGCACGATCGTAGACACCCGAACTGTAAGACATGTCGTTAATTATGCAAACATTAGTTAATAAACTAAAACTGACAAAAACTACATAGTTTAGGAGGTAAACGACGTAGTTTAGCTGTCCAGCGCATAGGGAAAAGAGCAAACGACCCGTGGCTTAAAAGTTGTCAGCGTCACCAATCGACCAGACCGACGGACGATGAATCGACCGACGGTCCATTCGAGTCGGCCGTCATTCGTGACTAGGAGCTGGAGTTTTAGGGTCTAGCCTACGGCCCTGGACCACGGACCATGGTCGGACCTACTGTCCGTAGGTCCTGGCGTAGGTTGACCCTTAGCTGTATTTATTCTGGGTTTTTGGGAAGGAGCTGCAGGTGGTGAACCACAGGCCCCACCTACGGTCCGTGGGTCACTCTATAGTCTATGGGTGGTCCCCGTTGGTAGCAACTGCAACTTCTAATCTTCTGTATTCTGGTCTTTCTAGCATACGGGGTATTACATTATCTCCCCCTGTGAACATTCATCCATGAATGAAGTCTAAACTAGCTGAAAAGGGGAGTGAAGGAGCTGCACACCCTACAACTAATTGCTAAAACTGATTTCTCACTGAACTAAGTTATAAGAACATACAAATACACTGAAAACGTAAGTCAATCTAAAAGAATAAATTACTAAGACTGTATTTACGCAAGAGTAACTGAAAGACTAGAGAGGAACTATTACCTCAAGTTAGAGTGGAATAGGAAGGAGAGAGGTGAGGATAGTTTGCCTTCATGGCTGCTTCTGCTTCCCAAGTAGCTCCCTCTACGGACTGACTCCTCCACAAAAGCTTAACTGAAGTGACTTCTTTGTTTGTCAACTTTCGAACCTGACAATCAAGAATTTCAACTGAACCTCTTCATAAGTGAGACTATCCTTCATAGCCACACCTTCTAATGGCGTTATAGATGTTGGATCACCCACACACTTCTTCAACAACGAAATGTGAAAGACCGGATGGACTTCTAATTGATAAGCCACTTTACCAATCCTTTTCAAGATCATGTAAGGTCCTATATATCTAGGATTGAGTTTCCCCTTCTTGCCAAATCTCATCACCCTTTCATAGATGACACTATTAAAAAAACCTAATCATCAATTTGGAACTCCAAGTCCTTTCTCCTCACGTCTGCATAGGACTTTTGACGACTCTGGTTGTCTTAAGTCTATCTTTGATGAGCTGAACTTTTTCCATAGCATCATGAACCGAATCTGGCCCTATCAAGGGTGCTTCAACTATTTTGAATCAATCAACATAACCTCTACATCTATGCCCATACAATACCTCATAAGGGGTCATCTGAATAGTGGAATGATAACTGTTATTGTAGGAGAAATCTATAAACGGAAGGTAATTATCCAAACTATCCTTGAAGTCGATCACGCAAGCTCTCAACCTATCCTCTAAAGTCTGAATGGTACGCTCTACCTGACCATCCAATGAAGATTCTGACCCATTTTGAACTGTCACACCATCATTTGATATGTTCATAAGGCAAACTCCTAAGCGAGCAAGCCGGTGAACATTCTTTTCCAATTCCTTCCTTTCTTCCTCAACATGTGCTACACTACCCATAGTTAGTCTGCTAAGAGCATCACCTACTACATTAGCCTTACCAGGATGGTGAAACACATTCATATCTTAATCCTTGAGGAATTTGAGCCATCTCTTCTAATGAAGATTCAACTCTTTATGGGTAAAAACATGTTGAAGGCTCTTATAGTCTATGAACACATCTACGTGAACACCATATAAGTAATGTCTCCAAATCTATAGGGAAAATACTACGACTGCAAGCTCGAGATCATGAGTTGGATAGTTCTTATCAGGCATCTTAAATTGTCTAGAAGCATAAGATATAACCTTTCCTCGCTGCATCAACACACAACCAAGGTCGACTATGGATGCATCACAATAGATCATATATCCGTCTGAACCCTCTGGTAGAGTCAAAGTAACCAGCCAAACCCAAGAAACTTCTGATGTCTATAGAAGAGGTGGGTCTGGTCCATTGCTTTACTGCCTCTATTTTCTGAGAATCCACTCGGATCCCTTCGCTAGACATTATATGCCTAAGGAAAGCAACTGATTTTAACCAAAACTCACATTTGCTAAACTTAGTGAATAACTCGCGATCTTTGAGAGTTTGTAGGACAACTCTCAAATGAGTCGCATCTTCTTCCTCATTCCTAGAGTAAATAAGGATATCATTAATAAAGACGATAATGAACAAGTCCAGATACTGCTTGAACACTATGTTCATCAAATCCATAAAAGTTGTAGGAGCATTGGTTAGTCCAAAAGACATAACTACAAATTCATAATGAAAATACTGAGTTCTGAAGGTTGTTTTCGGGAAGTCACTATCTCTCTAACTCTGAGCTGATGATAACCGAATCTGAGGTCTATCTTTGAAAAATGACTAGCTCCCTGAAGATGGTAAAACAAGTCATCAATCCTTGGGATAGGGTACTTATTCTTGATTGTGACTTTGATCAACTATCGATAGTCAATGATCATCCTGAGAGAACCATCTTTGTTTTTCACAGACAACACTGGAACACCCCATAGGGAAATATTGGGTCTGATGAAGTCCTTATCTAGAATGTCCTTCAACTACTCTTTCAATTCCTTAAGCTCAGCTTGAGCCATTATGTAGGAGAAATAGAAGTAAGATGGGTATCTAAAAGGAGATCAATTTTGAATTAAATATCCCGTTCGATAGGAATTACGGGAAGATCTTTTGGAAACACTTCTGGGAATTCATTTACTACAAGAACGTACTCAAGAGTTGGGGTTTCGGAGCTAGAATCCTTAACCTGAACTAGATGATAGATATACCCCTAGGAAATTATCTTTCTCGCCTTAAGGTAAGAGATGAATCGACCCATAGGACTAGAGCTACTGCCCTGCAATTCTTAGATTGGCTCGTCTGGAAATTTGAAACAAACGATCGTAGTTCTACAATCGATTGAGGTATACCAGGAATGTAACCAATCCATGCCTAAAATGATATCAAAGTCTACCATTTCTAACACAACAAGATCTGCTGAGGTCACTTTCTGAGAGACTGTGACCGGGTAATTTTTGTATACCCGTCTAGCTATAATTGGGTCACGAACTGGAGTAGAGATTGAGTAAGGTTCTGAAAGTGTTTCTAGACTGACACCAAAGCTAACTACTATATAGGGAGTTACAAAGGATAGAGTAGCCCTTGGATCTAACAAAGCCTAAATATCTAAGTGAGAGACTCGTAATGTACCAGTGACCATATCAGGAGTATCTTCCTGATCCTGGTGAGTCTGGAGAGCATAAAACCTATTCTAGCGCTGACCGCCACCTGTACCAGATAAAGCACCCTGGTGAAGTGGGTGACCTGGTGGTGCTGCTGGAGTTGTAGACTGAACCCACTATTGTTACCTCCATGTCCCTATTTAGAAGAAGGGAAAGCTCTCAAGCTGTGACCAGACCAAAGACATCCAAAACATCATTCCTTTCCTGCAAAACACTCTCCCGGATGGTTCTTACCGCACTTTGGACAAGTTGGGTAGTTTCTAGTAGTTGACACACTACCCTGAGACTTAGAGATTGATGCCCTACCTTTCTGATCTTGTCGAAACCTGGAGGATAGAGCACTAACTGATGAAGGTGTTGGAGTTGTAGATTTTTGCTAAAACTGTAAGCGATTGCCCCCACTCGATCTCTGGTGAGAGTAATCATAGTTGCCTGTTCTAGCCTTTTTGATATCCTTAGAATGTTCCCTAAGCTTTTCTCCATAAACCTGCTAAGCATGAATCATGAGCCTCGAGATGTTCATGTCCTCCAACAACATAGCATTCATGCACTGTGTCATCACTAAGTCGGACACACCATAAAAAAACTTAGACATATGTGCCCTCGAATCAGCGACCATATGCGGAGCATACCTGGAGATTTGGGTGAACTTGAGTCCATACTCTTGCACTGACATTGTACCTTTCCTAAAATTCATGAATTCCTAAGCCATAGCCTCCCTCAACTCTCTCGGAAAGAATTTGTCCAGAAAAGCTCCAGTAAAGCATTCCCAAGTCACAAGAGTTGCATTTGCACCCCTGTTTTCTTTCCATTGTGTCAACAAAATGTAAGCTACATCGTTGAGCTGGTAGGACACCAACTCTACCCTATCATTTTCAGTCACTTGCATCACTCCAAGGATTTTCTTAACCTCATCAATGAAGTTCAGGGGGTCTTCACCAACTTGTGACCCTACAAACTTAAGGAGATTCATCCTAAGAAAATTACGGACCATAGCTGCCACTGATCCACTACTAGTATTTGCAGGAGGTGAACCTACTGATTGTTCCCGTTAGTCACACTCTGAGACAAAAGCTGAATCACATTCTGAAACTCTCCATTCCAAAACATCTTGATCTGGGACTGGAGGAGTTGTGTTAGCATTGTGGGCATTCGCATTCCTTTGGTAAGCTCTACAAGGATACATGATCTGAAATGCATAACGACGAGTCAAAAAGGTTGATCATACCCACGTGTGATAAGAATAACAAGAAGGTAATGTTTTTCTTAAACACGTTGTAGCCTCCCTCTCATTAGATGTGGTGCACTTCACACCCTTAAAAAGGACTCTACTTAGTGCGGCTTTTCAGACATCCTGGGACAAATAAACCTAATGCTCTAATACCATGTTTGTCATGCCTCGAGATTACCCCCTTGACGTAAACACGGAACCTAGGATCACGAGTGACCCCAAGCTAACCCTGAGCTAGCATATCATAAGCAAGCTGAAAAAATCTATGAAAAGATAAAATAATGTGGAAGCTAAATAATGAGATAACTGAAATGATGGGGAATACATAATCTTGTCGAAATATATAAAAGACTATGAATTTAACAACAACTGGAGGATCAAAATCAAAACTAAAACTTAATCTAGTACTATGTCTGAAATAAGCCTGTTATTGACTAGATATGTTGGGATATGCCCCCAGCTAACTCTAGATAATATTGAAACTAAAATAAAAGACTTAAGGTAAACAGCATGTCTATCGTCCTCGAAGAATGAGGACTAACCACTAATACTGCTGAACTGGAGATCGGAAACCGATCTAAGTGTGATATTGATGCTAAGGACCTGAACCTACATCATAAAAAAGATGTAGTGCAGAGTATGTACAATACTTAAAAAATACTGAGCATGCAGGATAGGATAAAGCTGAACAAAATATACATAACTGAACAAATCATACTGAGCAATGATATAATCTGAACATGATAGAAATACTGAAATATACTGAAATGAACTGAACTGAATGCAATGGCCAAGTACATAACATGCTGAAACTGAATACTGATATATCACTAGGAACCTGGTCAAAAGCACTAGAATATGACTGTGGGATGTACTAATAACCAACATAAAACCACATGAGCTAAATGTGGAGTCCGATGTATATGCCCCATCGAGAGGACCCAATATACCTTGCCAAGAGTATAGAGGCATGATTGGCGTTATCACTAAATATGATTTCCACAGAGGGGACTAACAAACCTATAGGGGAACGTAGTTTTAGGACTATGAAGGTGACTGACCCTAGTAAGACTTGGTGTTAAGCCTACTCCCAACTGAATAAATGTACAATAAAACGTAACTAAAACATAATGGATAGCTCAATGTTCTGACATGCTTACTAAAAATGCAACATTAATGTACTAATAATGAAACATTTGGAAGTGATGCATGTATAACTGTATAAACTGGCCCAGAAAGTGTAATTCATGAATTAAATAAATCTACACAACTAGGGTTTTGTATTTCATGCAAGGAACTAAGCAACATTGTTACAACAACATGAAAATCTAATTAGGAATATTCTAACAACTAAATCACAACAATTTCTAACATTCAAGAAACCCTAGGTCTAAGATAATATGAAGGGAATCAAGAATATGACTGAATTCTAGAGACCTAATGGGTGAAAGGAACCTACTAGTGAAATCCCTTATACCTGATGATGAATTTCATGAAGAAATCTTTCAATTTTGGGGTTGGAACTTAACAAACCTTGTTGGGTTCCTTGAAGGGTTGGTTGACTCTTTCGCCTCTCTCTGTTCTAAGTTTGATGAATTTTGGTGAATAATTTGGCTAGGGTAGATTCTAATTAAGTTACTAAGCTAAACATGACAAAAACTACATAGTTTAGGGGTTAAACGATGTAGTTTAGGTGTTCATTGCATAGGGAAATGACCAAACGACCCCTTACTTAAAAGTTGTCGGCGTCACCAGCGGACCGTGAACGGACCGACTGTCCGTTCTAGTCGACCGACGTTTGCAAATGGGAGCCAGAAATTGGCGGTCTGATCTACGACCCTGGACCACCGACTGTGGTCTGACTTACGATCTATAGGTCCTAGCGTAGGTTGATCATTCACAACATTTTGTTTGGGTTTCATGTGGTGAACCACGGTCCCCACCTATGTTTCACGCGTGGGTCACCCTACGGCCCGTGGGTGGTCCCCGTTTGTAGCACCTGCAACTTTTGATTTTTTGCCTTCTGATCTTTCTAGTATACGTGGTGTTACATTTTTATGATGTAGATACACGTGTTTAACTTTATAAAGAGGCTCTTTGTTGAGATCGCTTGGCACTTCAGATAGATTGGGTGAGCCTACTTTCATTATAGCGGACTTCACATTTAGGCTCTAGTCAGTTTTCTTGAGATGTCGTGATTCTTTTTTCGATATTCATCTTGAATAATAGTGGCTTCATTGAGGAATCTAACAATATTTACTTTTCCCTGTTATGTTTTTTTTTGCAAATTATTATACTAATGTGATTTAGTATTTTATAGGCAGCTTTAGATGAGTATTTGTTTTGAGTTTAAATATTCTAAATTTTGTTTTAAGCCTATTATCGCTTGAGTAAGTCTTCCACTAAGTAGACATGCTAATGTTTTGCTTGGGGACCAACAATGTCAAGTATCGGTCATGTATAGGATGTAGACTCGGAGTGTGACATTAAGTAAAAGGCATGTAACACCTTAAAAAAGACTTGTAAGAAAGGGTTCAAGAATGGTGGAAGGTTCTAAAGAAAGGTTCAAGGACGGTGGAAGAGTCCACAGTCAGTGAACCCATCCTTGAACCCAATCCTTGTGAATAATATTCTAAGGCAAGTGTCTAAGAAAAGGTTCAAGGACACTGGAAGAGTCCACGATCACTGAACCCATTCTTAAACCCAAGCCTTGTGAAAAATATTCTAAGGCAAGGGTCTAAGGAAGGGTTCAAGGATGGTGGAAGAGTAGAGGATCAATGAACAGATCCTTTAACCCAAGACTTTTGAAAAATATTCTAAGGAAATGGTCTAAGGAAGGGTTCAAGGACAGTGGAAGAGACCACGGTTAGTGAACCCATCCTTAAACCAAAGCCTTGTGAAAATTATTCTAAGGCAATGATTCACAAACAGGTTCATGGCTAGTAGAAGGATCCACGGACGGTAGTTTGACGTAGAAAAATAATCTAGGTCTCTTTTTTATGGTAGCCTTCACGGGCAGTGAATCAATGAATGGCTGGTAAAAGGCTTCTGTGAAAGGGTCCCATCAGTTTTTCTTTCAATGGCATATGGGTCTTTTCCCATGCATCTAATACATAAACTAAGTCATTTTAATCCTAATCCTAGACCATATATAATTCTTTTTAGCCTAAAGTTTCACCATTCTAAACCACTCTTTAAATTTCCCCAGTTCCCTCCAAGTTCTTCCCCTAAATATTTATCTCTCCAAAAGAAGAAGAAGTCAAGCTAGGTTTTTCAAGACCAACTCTCCTAATCCTTCATTGATTGCAAGCTCTTGGCATCAAGGTATGATAGTATTAATCTATGGAGCTCATTCCTCCATAAAGTTCCTAAATTCATCAATTTAGAAAGTTAGAAATATCTAATTGAAGTTAGAGTTTTCTTCTCTGTCATGGGTTCCTTTAAATGTTAATTCAATTGATTGTTTTATGAAGTATTATGCATGAGTTCAGATAATTTCATTTTTTAAAGATGAATCTCATGAACCTATGCATAACCCATAAGTTGCTTTGAGAGTAACATATAAATGTTGTTTGTTTTATTTCAGTGAAAGGATTTCTCACATACTACTCAGTACATGAATGTCAAAAGGTTTTATCATATAAGGATTCTTAGAGTTGAAAGGTTTTCTCAACTTAACTTTGAATCAAGATTTAGGAACTATTCTAAAGAAGCTTAGATTGGATTTTCTATTTGATGTGCCTTTCATTAATGATTTATTACTATTTAGTGGGATTTAAGCTTAGCACTGAGAGGATATTGAGATTAAAGCTCTCCCATAGCTAGAGGTCCGGTTTCTAGTAGCTATCTGCATATCCCATATCTATATGCCCCCATAGGATGACTGTCTTAGACATTAGCTAGTGGATCCACATAAGCTAGAAGTTTAGGTTCTTACTTTGGCAAGTAAGGACACCCCATTTTGGTGTGGGGTAGACACCAGATTCCATGTTATATCTCACATGGTCTCTATGTAAGTTAAGTCTACTTCCTACATTAATAATGATGAACTAAGGCTACTTCAAGAAGTATATCACAGGTGATCAAAGATAAGTTTTACTCGTATTTGACCATGATTGCTATGATGTTTTATGACCTCTTTCTTATTGTTTTAACTTGGTATTTGCATGACATGAAAGGTTTTTTTTAGCTTGATTTTATGTCTCTATGCATTGTCATCATACGTGGTACATTCTTTTACTAACACATACTCTTGCCTACATTGTTCCCAAATGTCGGGTCTGACGCTCCAACTTCCCATATCTGTGGCTAGGGATCACTTAGTAGCTATTGAAGATTGGTGAATCCTCAGGTTCTGAGGACCAAACCTATTATTGCTTTTTGTCTTGACATTCCAAATTTTATACATTATGACAGGGTTACGTCTCGATCACTATTGATGTAATAGATGACTTTAATACCATTTAGACTTCCTCATTGTTTTACAAAACTCTTTATGATATGAATTATCTTTTAAAATCTCTTGACTTTCTATTATCTTGTTTATGCATGCTAAGTGGCTTTTGTGGGGCCTCTCGGGGTCCTATACGCCATGTTACGCTTAGGGTATACTTTGGGTTGGGATAAGGCTGAATGGTCAGGGAGGCCCATATACTTGGCTTCATTTGTCACCTAAACCCTTCTACTCACCACTTTGCGAACTGAACCATCGAAAGCACAGAAACAGAACAATTTAAACCCCTTTAAGAATTACCTAGTGGTGCGTGCATTACAAACACATCCACGAAGCTTTCCACGTCATTTTAAAAAGTTACATAGGAAATGACATGTTAAAACTAATTTCCTTTTTATGTAATACCTCCATTTCTCTCTTTTTCCTTTCAGTGAGACCCTCATACTCTCTCTTGGCCCGATTCCATTGCTGATTACCGCAATTTGTTTTTTATTTTTTCTGAGGTGTTTGAGTTCACATTTCACTCTATAGTTGTAAGTTTGTTAACTTATTATAATATCTTTTTGTTTTGTAGTTGTTTATGGTGTTTGAATTTTGATTTTGTTGTATTTTAGGATTTTAGGGCTTAGAACTTTTCTAGAGCGTATGGTATGATTTTTGGAAGAAGCTTGATTTGTTACATGCCTTATATACACATAATGGCAATTTGTAATGTTGTTATGCATCAATTACATTTGTTGTGAATATGTTGTGATTCTAGAGTTTTTATCGTAAAACTCATCTGAATTAATTTATTTTTTTGTAAATTGCATTGGATTTTGTTCGTGTTAGTGGTCCAATTGGATTATTATAGAGCTTTTTTGTTGTAATCCATAAAGAATTACTTAAAACTTAGGCTTTTTGTGTAAAGTATTCTCGGTACTTTGCCGGCATTGTAACATTATAGCTTCGACAATTGTAACACTTCAAATGCATTATAGTGGTTATTTATTATAAGACACAGAACTTAGGTATGCCAATGGAATTTTTGAACTTCCCCACATATTGTTATAAATGCTAGGGTTGGTGTATCTTCCCCTTAACGATTTAATGAAAATGTTGATACAAATATAAAAGTAGATTAACAACCTTGGGTAGAGAAAGGATAGAATAAGGAGACTGGTTCTCCTAAGGTTTCTTTAGAAGACTTAGATGAAGATGAAGGTGAAGGTAATAACTTTTCTTCCTACCACCTTCAAACACCTAATGAATTTGATGTAAATTTAGATGTTGAATAGTTTAATTATGAGTCAATTTATGATGTTGATGCGAACATTGATGACTTAAGTGACTTGGATGGTGAGTTTGATAAAGCTAGACAATCAAACATTCAAGAACAAGTTAGTAAAGATAGTTGCTAGATTAAATGTCGAGGAGATACCATCTGGTCTTGTAGGTATATATATTGGTTTAAAGATATTAATAAGAATAACAAGGGAAGATATCAAGGAAAATCGGGTGGGAATGAGTTGTATTTTTACAGCTTAGATCCTGGATGTGATATTAGTAAAAATGAAGGGGGGTCATGTTGAGTCTGATGAAGTTGTAGATCCACCAGCTAGGAATGCAAGTACCAAGGTCTATATTGACTCAACTTCCAATATTTTTTATTTCAGATGTATATGATTTTTGTGAATAATGTTGAGTTTACAGAAGCACTACAAACTTACTGGATTCAGAAGGGTGTGAACCTTAAACAAAAACCAAATGAGAAGGAGAGGATCAGGACCAAGTGTAAGAAGGGTTGTCCTTGGCATATTCTTGGAAGTATTGATGGTAATACTGTAAATTTTATTGTGAAGACATATTTTCCTATCCATAAGTGTTGTAAAAGAACAAGAAACAAGTTATGTACTCCACACTTGATTAATAAGACTTACAAAGAGAGAATCATGAGTGAGCCTAGCATCAGACTCCATCAAACTCAAGGGTTTTGAAGAAAAGAATTATGGACTGTATATTAGTAAAAAAGTTGTAGAAGAGCAAAAATAAAAGTTATGAATAATCATATGGATGATTTCGTAGAGGAATTTTCTAGATTGTATGATTATGCTGAGGATTTCAAGTCTACAAATCAAGGAACTATTGTGATTGTTAGGACATCCAAGAATACAATTCATGGAATAGAGGTATTTATGGGTATTTATATTTGTCTTGGAGCACTAAAAAGGGATAATTTGTTTTGATAGTGCATTTCTAAAGGGTGTATGTAAATGTGAACTATTGACTTGTATTTCCAAGGATGGAAACAATCAAATGTACATTGTAGCATGGACAATAGTTAATAAAGAATCCAAGGATACATGGTCTTGGTTTAGTGTATCAAACATGACTTGGAGATAACACAAAATATAGGTGCAACAACGACTTATCAATAATTTTCGAGCTTTGAAAAAGATCAAGCTTCCCTAACAGATCACAGTCATGAGAAATCTTAGATAAGCCTTCATCAAAAATAGAAGACACATTCCATGAGGAAATTTCTCTAAGAATAGGGCAACCTCGAGCGATTGCCTTAAGACCAACATCAGTCACACCACAACAAAGATTGTTTCTCCGAAATAGATAGTTTTGCTAAACCTCCAGGTTTTGCAATTTCAACGGCAATAGCAAGAAGTGTGACACCTGTGATTTCCTACGAACAAGGGTCCTGGAAAGGTATCCGTTATATTTTTCAATTTCAACCTTACGAATGCTGCTGAAAATCCTAAGTTAATGCTTGGAAACACAAGCACTAGTACTTCTCTATTGGCCACTGGGAAAATATCTCAATACCTCAAAGAGGAATTTATCAAGAAGGATTTCAATAGAAAGATGATTCCTTTTACTCAAAATTTCAGAAGTAGTAGTGACATAAATCCTTCTTTCATTTTTCTGATGTGATAAAAGCATAGATGATTGTCTTGGACTTGGATATGAAGCATGAAAGAAAGCACCATTTTCTGAAAACTAGAAGATTAAAAAAATCAAACAAAGATCATGTTCTCTTATCACCATCTTATATAAACTATCATTTCAATAGATATTTTCACTCAACAAATATGTTCTTCATGGGCTACAAATTATATATATTTAACAAGAATAAAATGTCAAGGGCCTGGATATTCTATTCCATCAACCAAATAGGCTAGCTAGTCACCATAACTTTAGATTTTTTTTATTCAAGGAAACATCTTCAATACTATAAAGTAAATTTAGTTTGCTTTGTTTTCAATATCGACTAATAAGGAAAGTGATTGAAGCAGAATTCTAAACCTTTAGAATTCAGCTTCAATCACTTTCCTTGGTAGTCAATATTGAAAACAAAGCTAACTAAATTAACGTTATTTTATTGAAGATGTTTCTATGAATAAAAAAATATGAAGTCATGGTTACTATCTAGCCTATTTGGTCCATGGGTTGGAATATATTCAGACCCTTAACATGTTATTTCTACTAAATCTATTTAATGTTTAGCAGAGGAAGAAACTATTTGCTGAGGAAAAATAGCTACTGAAGTGATAGTTTATATAGGATGGTGGTAAGCGAATATGATCTTAGTTAGATGCTTTTAATCTTCTGGTATTCAAAAAATGGTGCTTTCTTGCAAGCTTTAGATCCAAGTCCAAGACAATCATCTATGCTTTCATCACATGGTTAAAATGGGAAGATGATTTATGTCAGTATTACTTTTTAAAATTTTGAGCAAGAGGAATCATCCTTCTATTGGAATCCTTCCTAATAAATTCTTCTTTTAGGTATTCAAATGTCTTCCTAGTGGCAAGAGTAAAGTACATGTGCTTGTGTTTCCGAGAAATGGCTTACGATTGTATGCAACATTCGCAAGGATGAATTTGTAGAATCTAATGGATACCTTGACAGATCCCTTGTTTGTAGGAAATCACATATTTTAGACTTGCAGGTATTGCCGTTGGAATAGCAAATCATGTAGGTTTAGCAAAGCTATCTATTCGGGGAAACAACCTTCTTTGTGGTGTGACTGATGTTGGTGTCAAGTCTATCGGTCGATGTTGCCCTACTCTCATAAAACTTTCCTCATGGAATGTGTCTTCTCTTTGTGATGAAGGCTTATCTGAGATCACTCATGATTGTCATTTGTCTTAGAAGCTTGATCTTTTCTAATGCCCAAGCATTAATGATAACTCTTTGTTGGACATTGTGAGAAGTCTTCTCAATCTGACCTCTTTGTCAATAAATGATTGTTCATACATTGGGAATGAGTCTCTAAAAGATGTAGGTCAATATTGCCCGAATCTGAAGCTTGTTCTATTAAAAGAATTGTCTACTCATTGGGGATCAAGGAATCGCAGATCTCTTTCACTCAACTGGTCATGTTTTAACAAAGGTGAAGCTTAAGAGATTAAACATCGGTGACATATCTCTAGATATTATTTTACAATATGGAGCTGCACCAAAATATCTAGCTCTTACTGGTCTTGAATGAGTAAAAGAGAAGGGCTTATGTCTCCAGGGAACTAGTTAGCATCTGTACAAGGCTTATGGTCATTTCAATAAATGCTTGCAATGGAGTCAAGTATTTCCTTCTTCAAGTTATCTGTAACTGTTGTCCAAAGTTGAATTTGTTCTGCGTCCGAAAACGTAATGTCCTTTCACATGATTGACTGATTGGTTATATCAAAGCTTCAGTCTCCCTTCATATTATTTGATTAAAGGAATGCCATCAAATTACCCAGGCTAGGTTTTTTGGTATACTTTTGAACCGTGGTATAAAACTAACGAATAGTTCCTTGGTGAACTTCTTAGGTATGAAAGACGTAAACCATGAACTCCCTTTGGTTGCTCCTTGTTGCAACTCACTAGTATCTTCGACTATCTAATTTGCAATTATCCTTGAGTAGGCAATGCTACCATTGGTGTAGTTGGTAGACTGTGTCACAAACTGACTTATATAGAGTTGATTCGGCTTCTTGATATAATTGACGAGGGGATCTTCAATATTTTTCAATGATTTACGTCTAATAATTTTGAGTAAGTGAATATAACCGGGTGTATTAATATTATGGACAAATTAGTTTCAACAATAATTTTTTTGCACAAAGAATCTCTAAACTCTTTGATGGTAGATGGTTCGAAACATGTTACTAATGCAACCTTATTAGAAATTTCAAAATCTATCTACTCTATTAATAAACTCATGTTTCCAAGTGTGGAATCACCATTATGGGATTATAGCTTTGGTCAATGCTAAACCACTCAATTTGCGGGTCCTCTTAGTGTTTGGTTGCCCTTTATTGTCGGACAAATCAGTTTTAGCCATAATAGAGCGGTATTGGAGATCTACGAAGTCTCTAATCAAAGATGGTTGCAGACATGTTATCGATGCAACCTTAGTAAAAATTTCAAACTCTTGTTGGTTTCATAATGAACTGGATGTTCCCAATTATGGAATCACTGATTGTTGTATTAAAACATTGGTCAGTGCTATACTGCTCCATTTTTTGATCCTCTCACTGTCAAGTTGCCCTTTGGTGTCAGAAAACAGCTTACCCTTCTTGCACGATTTGGTTAAGGAACTTAAGAAATAGAACATACAACACTGTCCCAGAATAAGCTCAAGTACTGCTGCTACGCTTGTAGAGAAACAGTAAGGCTATGATATCATTTTCTCAGCAGGTTGTGGCTTTCACCTCGTGCAGTTTATAAGTTGCTCACTCTGAAGTTTTGTTATGGTCACATGTTGCTTTTGGGTCTAGCAACTAGAGTTTTCTTCTGTTCAGTATTTTTCAAATGAATGTGACTTGTTCTTTATATCTTCAATTAAAATTATGAGATAATTGATTCCAATTCTTTAATGATTATTAATGTTCCATTATTACTAATTCAATCCCGTCAAGACAGTTATGGCTCATTCAATAGCATTAATTCACCATTATTTAAAATTGAATGATATTATTCATTATCATAAAACCCATTATATTACCTAACAATAATTCCCCCTTTTATATTCTTCTATATTCTAGTATGTTGGTTTTTCTTCGGGTGTATCCTTGTTAGTTTCTTGTTTCTAGTTTTATACAAGGAGAACTTTTTGAATCATGGCTGATACATCTATACCGAGTGAAATATCTTTAATGACAGTGTCTGAGATTCCTCAAGCTATGAGAATTTTCTACCAGAGTTTATGGTGAAGTATTTTCTATGAGAATGTCCAACACTTTTTTGGTAGCTTTTAGAATAAACATGTTATCACGATATTTGTCATACTTCCCTCATAATACACAGCTTGATTTTGTGTATGGAAGTGACTCTTGTATGATTCTTACTCCTTTTTTTTGAAGTTTTTAGCATCTAGCATTGCAACAAAAGTGCAACACCCTTCATTCAATAAAACATAAAAGAAAAAGAAAGCAACAAAAATGACATCGAAGTAATATTTGTAAATGATATAACAGATATAGATACATATATACAAGCACCAAAATGAAAAATAAACCTACAATTTGATGAAACTTTAACTACCTAAACAATAACCAGGTTCTTGTTTAAATATTGAAAAGAATAAGCACAGTAAATTGAACAACAAGTTCATCGTGTAAACTCTCCTTGCTCAATGGAAGAAAAATCATGCCACAAGTTCACTATAATAAAAGAGAAACTTTAGGTTACAACTCAATAATCAAACGGACAAATTTTGGTACCTCACCTCAGCAGTTCGCTCAAACTGTTCCACGATTGTAGTAAATACTCTACTCTCCAAGAAGCCAAACTCATTTCTTGTTACTTAAACTTACTAACTATAGTTGTGCACTCTTCTCTCCAAGAAGCCAAACAGACTTCTTATAACAAACCTCAAAAATTCTTTGTTACACTTGGAACAATTATTCCTAAACAATGAGTGTAAGATGAAACAATACAAACTAAAAATTAGAAAGAAAACCTAACTCTAGTTCTTCTTTCTTCTGCCATTTCACTTTAGCACCAGATGAGTCCTTGCCACATTGTTCTCTCTATTTTTTGATTGAAAAATTGTGTTTCTCTTTGTCAATCGATCATTTTATAAGGGAGAATTAAACCCTAGTTTAATCCTACAATGAAAGTAGTTATTTTTTTCTTTACAAAACATTCCTTTCCCTATAAGCAATCTTTTCTATAAACCTATTGGATTTTATTAACCAAAGAGATTTGGCTTGGCGCTATAGTTAGCTCAACACCAATCAAGAATCCCCAAAGAATTCCATGAATTCTTGGTACATATTAGTTCCAACCATAGAGGCAACTAGTCCTTATGTTTGGCAACTTCCCCTTGAGATTCTGCAAGAGCAACCCACAGAATATAAACCTCATATTGAAGCATCCAATTCTGACCCCTTGCCGCATTAAAATCAGCAAGCACTTGTGCCACAGGACCAGGTGCACAGAGGACCGGCTCAGGAGCAGGATAGTCATCACGCAGGCAGGAGCAATTAAAAAGGGTTACCACTTCGGAGGTCTAGGAACCAAGTTCCACACTTTGCTTCTTCCAAACTGATTCAGTTTCTTCTGCATGGCAACAATCCAATTTGCATCTACAAGTGCTTGCTTGATGTTCGATCAGGGATAAGTATGGTGAGAATGTACACAAGGTCCTCAATTGGACCTAGAGTGAATCCCTTAAT
The DNA here is from genome assembly GCA_029582605.1 of Solanum gracilifrons. Taxonomy (NCBI): domain Eukaryota; kingdom Viridiplantae; phylum Streptophyta; class Magnoliopsida; order Solanales; family Solanaceae; genus Solanum; species Solanum gracilifrons. Next base: position 22,543 of record JAJOOH010018835.1, read on the forward strand.
CAAGAGGAGCGATAATTTTTTGAACTTGATGAGAACTTTTGTATTTTTAGTTACTTGTTTCAACATATGGTGCATGTCATAGAGAAGATGAACCTGGTTCCTTTGAATTATTGATTCTTGTAACATTTGGTGTCGTAGGTACTTTAGGTGCAGGTTCATGAATAGATTCTTCGGAAGGAACCACTTCTTCATCATTATCAGATCCATTTCCAATGTTGTGTGGCTTTTCTACCAATCCTATATCTATGAAACCAACCTAGAAATATTTATTAGTCATGTGATTAGCTTTGTAAAAGATAACATGTGTACTTTCTTCAACATGATTTGTTTTTTTGTTAAGGACTTTATAAGATTTATTGTGTGATGAATATCCAATAAATATTCCCTCGTTGCCTTTAGCATCAAACTTTCCTAGTGCATCCTTGTCATTGTTGTGTACATAACAAAAACATCCAAAAGCTCTGAGATGTGCCAAGTTTAGTTTTCTACCTTTGAGTAGTTCATAGTGAGTTTTGTTTATAATTGATCGAGTCATACATCTGTTTACTAGGTAGTAGGCTGTATTTATAGCCCCTACACTATAGAAATTTTGTGGATTGCTAGCGATCAACATGGTTAGTACAAACTCCTCCAAAGTTTTGTCCTTACACTCAACCATGCCAATTTTTTTGTCTACTTCATCAAGAAAAGTTATGATCTATACCATTTTCTACCCAAAATTTCAAAAAAATTGAGTTTTCAAATTTTCTTGCATGATCTGAGTCGTCAATGCTTGATAGTTCACATTTTAATTTCTTTTGCCGCAATTTCTAACAAAGACTTCAAACATGTCGAATGCTTCATTTTTTGAGGACAGGAATGGAGTCCATGCTAATGTAGTGTTATCATTTACAATAACAATGACATGCCATTTTCCTCATCGACTTAGAATTCACATTGTTCCACATAATCCATGTGAAGAAGTTCTAGACATTTCATTGTGCTTACATCAGCTTTGGTTTAAGAGATGACTTCACATGATTTCCTTGGGCACATTCTCCACTGACTTGATCTTCATTGAATCTTTGAGTAGGCATCCCTTCTACTAGGTACTTCGATACAAGTTTATTCATTACTTGAAAACTAGTATGTCCTAATATTTTGTGTCATAGTAGATATCTGTCCGAAAATGCACTCAAACAATTGAGGGATTGCCTCTTGGGTCTCATAAAAAAAAGGTTCATGTGATTGATTTTATCAGTCTACATTCGGTTGAGGTAAATAGTACAATTTTTTCTTTGACATACACTTTAAAGATTGTGTTGCAAACCGTCAACATAGTACACATTTTTATTGCTTGAGAGTGAGTGGGCCCTACTTTCCCAATTCCTTTGATTTCTCTAGTCTTTCCATTTCCAAACGCTATACTGCCGCCTTGGAAATCACTCAGTGAGAGGTATTTATTTTTGTTGCATGTTATGTGTCAGGAGCATGCGCTGTCCAATTATCATTTCTACAGCTTTCCTCCAATTGGTTCCTACACAATAAGTCAAAGAATAGTTTTGGTACCCATATCCACTTGGGTCCCTATTTTTATAGTGAAATGATAAACCAAATTTCTCATGTCCCACTTTGGTAAGGCATTGTATTTGCGAACTAGTTCAGGATCCCTTGTCCAAAAGTTTTTCCAGAAAGCTATAGTCCTTGTCAAGGGTGGAAATTTCTTTTTGCAGATAAGTCTATTATTTCCAGATTGGCCACAGTGAGAGCATAAAGAATTTATTTTAGGGTAATCTATTTTATGATGCTTTTTATTAAACCATGTTTAGTACAGGATTGACCCTTTCAGATATCATCAAGCATTATGGCGGACTTTGTCCATCTCTTTTTGTTTTCTAATTCCATCAGGATCTCATGCAGTTCTTTGTGAAGATCTTGATTTCTTTTAGTTGCAGAATGTTTTTCAGTATTGAGCTCTTTTATCTTATCCTCTAGAGCTGAGCATTGTTTTGAATTTTTTTTCATTATTGGAGGAATTTAGCTTGTTAATTTTCTCATGAAGAATGTGGTTTAATTTTTCAAGAATTGCCTTTTCTTCTCTTAAGGATGCATATTCTTCCATCATATGTTCATTTCTATTGCAGGTTGATTGAAATGCATCCATAAGAGTCCAAAGTAGAGACCCAAATTTAATATCTGAGTAAAGATGGAGAATTTCTTTGATAAGATCAAATGTCACGTAGATTGCTTGCCATCTTCTTCTTCCTCCTCAAAATCAGTTCCTTCCAGTAGCGCCATGATTATCTCTTTTGATTGACTTATGTTCTTTTTCTCATCACATTCAGTTATGGTCATTAGTAAAAAGAGGTCGTATTCATCAATCCCTTCTAGTACAAGTAGGGATTGATTTTCAAATTCTCATTCCTCAGATTCATTTTCTGATGAGCTACCCATGGTAGCAAAAGACTTTTTCACAGTGAGATCTACTTCTTAATTTGTCATCCTTCTGCTTGTGGGAATGAAATGATCACCTCTAGTCTCTTTTGATTTCTCTAAATTATTTTTCTTATGTTCCAAACCCATAGATGATAGAACTTGATGAAGTGATCTAGGCTTCCCCATTTGTGACATACATGATCTCTTATGACTTTTTCTCTCATCATCTTAAAGTTTCTCCTTTGATTCATCCTACCTCTCTTTAGCATTCTCGAGAACCTTTTAGTCATCAGGGTAATGTTCTCTTCCTCGAAGTCATCCAGTGTTATTTCCTTGAAAAGCGGGTTCTTTTCTTTTCTCTTTTCTCCAATTTAATTTTCTTGATTCTTCTTGAGTTCATAAGTCATGAGATTTCCTACAAGTTCATCCATGGTTAGAGTACCAAGATGACGTGCTTCAGTAATTTCTTCCACTTTGCTTTCCCAAGATTAATGAAGAACACTCAAAAGTGTTCTAACTGCCTTTCCATTTGTAATCACTTCTCCTAATGGGTAGATTTCATTGTTTATAGTCGTGAATTTTGTATGCATGTCTTGCATTGTTTCACCGTCTATCATTCTAAACAACACATTATGTCCTCTCAAGTTATGAATTTTTATTTCTTGACTTGAGTTTTTCCTTCATGAGTTGTCTGCAAAGTTTTCCATATTACTTTTGTTGTGTTTTAAAGGTGTGAACAGGAAATGAAGGGTTGTGACTCTCCAGAAGAGTTGTGACCATGCAGAAGGTTGTGACCTTTATGAAAGGTTGTGTCCTTTCTAAAGGGTTGTGACCGTTTGAAAGGGTATGCCTTTTTCAAAGTGTTGTGACCTTTCTGAAAGGTTGTCTTCTTTCCAAAGAGTTGTGACCTTTATCCTTTGTTGGCTATAAATAGAGAGGTTTTCTCTCATATTTGTACATCGAATTCTTCCCTTCTTTTGCATACATTTCTTACAAAACAAAATCGATCGATCGTGTCTGTGTGTGTGATTCGCTGCTTTCATTTTGAGTTCGTTGAAATTATCGAAGTTTGAGGTACCGCTATTTCTTTAATGGTTAATATATTTTATCTTGGGAGAAATTAATCTGCAATCTCGGGTACTTGAGGTGATTAAATTTCTTAAGGACACAAAGTGGGTTCTGTGGACACGGATAGTTCTTTGTGTTTTTCTTTTCATCTTTTATTATTTCTGGTTTGCTAATCTGAATACAGGAGACAACAAACTTAAGAAATTTAGTGTTGGTATTTTCTGTGGTAAGGAAATTACTTCTATTTTCTGTGTTTTTTTTATTGGTGAAAGAAAAAGAGAATTATTTTATCATATGATAAAAGAGATTTGGGATGAATTAGTACTATTTTAATATGTTCGAGTAATTTTTTTGTAGTAAGTTTTCCTTGGATGGGTAAGATTATTTTTATTTTCTTCCCAACTGCATTCAAGCATTGCACCCCTTCAGTTTTCTTTTCAATGAGAAAAGCCATTTTGTGCATTAGCTAAGATGAGCACTTTAATTTTTTCCCTATATTCTTGGTTTTATATAACTATGAGAAGAAGTAAATGAACAAATGTTGTCTCCTAACAATATTTTAAGATGAGTTTAGTTTCTTGTTGAAATTAAATGCCTTCTTAAGGAAAATAGGAATATGTGGAAACTGAGAAAAGGAAAAAAAAATTAGCAAGAAAAGTTACTTGCATGGAATTATTGCTGACAGATAGAATATGATTCAATCAGAGTAAAAATTAGGTTCTATCTTTATTTCCCTTGATTTTTTTTTCTTTCCTTTATAAGTTATGAAATTTATTTCATAAATGTTAGGATAGATGGCCATTATGTGATGATCTCATAATATATCTTTATAATATGTATTCTATTTAGAGGAGGAATTTTTTTTATTTTTTTTCTACTCCATGTGAAATTTGATTGTGTTTGACTTTTGGAGATTATTTTTTTTACTCTTTTGGTTTGAAGAATATAAGAACTTCACGAACAAATCATATTGTGCATTGGTTTGAAGAATATAAAAACTTCACAATTTGTTAAATACTCTATTTGAATAAATATTCTGACTTGAAGAGTACAAAATCTTCGTCAGGAATATTAAGGCTAATTGATTGAAAAAGATAAAATCTTGATCGTTAGCTCGAAACAGTGTTGTATTTGAGGTTGCTGGAGATTAAAATCTTTTTGGTTTAGTACTCTTTCTGAATGTGAAACTGATTCGAAGAATATTAAAATTTCATTAGAATTCAAGGTTCATTCGGTTAGAGATTAGAAGAATATAAAAACTTCATTGTTAAACGAGAAATAAGTTGTATAAAGTTTGAATCTTTATTGTTAGTATTTTAAATACTAAGTGGTTTGTCTAGTTGTGACAAAACGAGAAAAAAAACACTAGTGACAAAATTAGTGATTTTTGTGCCTGCAATGGGTGTTTATATGGATTAAATCTCCAAAAGAAGGCTTTGTGTTGCCAATGTGTAAGCATGGGAAAAAGTATGTGGAAAATAATTTCAAATACTAGAAAAATATTTTTGAAAACATATTTAAAATGTGGGGGGTTCTTTACTTTTCATAAAGACAAAATTAGACTTACTATCTAATTTAAATTTGAAAGTACAAGATATGAAATTTAATGATATTCTTGTATTATATTAGACCCACAAAATTCTTGGAGTATATTTGATATTGTGGACGTTGAGTCTCTCTTGACTAGTATAAAACCACAAAACTATATTATTCGTTCAAAAGAATTGTATGCTTTGATGAAAAAATTTCACTTAAAATATTGTGATGTTTCATGAAAAGATATGTCCATTAAAATAAAAAAAATTTATATAGACATGAACATTGGTGAAAAGTGATCTGTTATATTTGTGTTGTAAAACAAATAATTGGGTCATATTGTCCTTGTTGGACCGATGAGACTATGATCATGGGTAAATCTATAACAAATTGAATGTATGGAAAGGTCTTTCTGAAAAGGACATATGGCAAGGTGTTGACTCTAAAACAATGTCTGTATTTGAGAAAGTTATAAAAAGTAAAGAACAAAATATTTGTGGAAACAGGTTACCTCATAGAAGGTCTCTTCAAACTTAGTAATTTTGTTTGTTCTTACTAGCTTGAATCAAATTGTTTGTGACATAAATGCTTGGGACATGTCAATTACCAAACCTTCCAAAAAAACCTATCAACTTAGAAGTTTTGCCTAACTTCTAGTGCAATAAATCAAAATGTCAAGTATGTGATGTTGAAAAGAATTTTAATACCTTAGAATTGATTTACACTGACATTTGTGATATGAAGTCAACACCATCTCGTGGTGGGAAAAAGTGTTTCATAAATTTTATTAACAATTGCACTAGATATTGTTATGTTTATTTGTTGAATGGTAAGGATGAAGCAATAGAAACATATAGGCAATATAAAACTGAAGTTGAAAATTAGTTGGATAAAATTTTTTGTCATGATTAGAAATGGTAGATTACTGCACATTCTCCCCTCAATCTAATGAATTTGTTGACAGGAAAAAACCAAACTTTGAAAGAAATGTTGAATGTCCTATTTATAAGTTCAGGTTTGCCACAAAATTTGTGGGGGTGCTATCATTATAGCAAAAGAGAACAACAAAAAGTTTGTCTGTTCAGAAAGAGAGAAACAAAAAGTTTTGTTTGTTAGTAAAGGGAGTAACAAATTTATTTATTTTTAAAAAAAAACTTTTGTTTGTTAAGAAAGGGAGCAACAAAAAGTTATGTTTGTTCATGCTTTGTTGTATCCTGATAGAGAATTGTTTGTCCTTCTTTAAAGTATATACAAGCAATAACTCTTGAAAGATAGTTATCTAACAATTTCCAATACAGTTTATT
>JAJOOH010018836.1:0-21866 GCA_029582605.1 Solanum gracilifrons
TATATATATTTATTATTCAGCTAAGGATATCTATATCCTGCATGCTCAGTACATTCAAAGTACTAATGCATACTTTTGCGCTACATCATTTTAGGATGTTCATTTAGGCGCTCATCATCCAGATCACGTTTATTTTGATTCTTAGTTCGAATTCAACAACTTCAGTGGTGAGTCCTCATTCTTTGAGGACAATAGACATGCTTTACTTTTCGGACTTTATTTCAGTTTTCAATCTTGTTAGAGTTAGCTGGGGGCATGTTCAACAACTCAATTCAGTTAGAGGATTTTCAAACATAGTAGTAGATTCAACTTGATTTTTTATGTGTTGTTTGAGTCATCACTAAGCTCTTATTATATTTTATACATTTAGACTAGTTGGGTTTCCCCATATCGAACATTCACTGTTTTTAATTTCCGCATAGTACATGATGTACTTAGTTAATTTTTAGTGTGCTTATTATATGCTAGACTCAGGGTTAGTTTTGGGTTACTATGATTCTAGGTCCCGTGTTACGTCTAGGGGGTAGCCTCGGGGCTTGACGCAAATATTGTACGACTTTCATATGATGTACCAACCCATATTTGTCGTTATGATTAATCATGTGATTAAAGAATTTTGTTTGGAAAATTTTTTGGGTGGTGACTCAAAAATTTTAGGCTAGGCTAGCCTTAGAGAGAATCTGGGCTATGTGTGGTCTGGGGCTGCATGAACCAAAGTGCACCTTAGAAGTGACATGATGTATAAGACCTCGACAGTCCCTACACAAGCCACTTGACTCACATAAAACATACAATGATTGAAAATACGAGAAGTAAAGGTAGAAAATCCATATCAATAAAAGAGTATAATATAAAAGTGGAAGTCTAATCATAGTCTTGATAATATATTCTACTACATAAAATGAAGTGATCGGGATGTAACCTTTAAATCATGTACAATGTCTGAAACTCAAAACATAAGAAATAAAGTAAATTTGCAACGGTCCTTCGAACATGAGAACTCACCAACTCTTGAACTCCAAATGGTCAAGAAACTAGCCACGAGTGGGAGGAGAAATATCACCGGACCCTTCATTAGTAAAATAATGTAGACAAAAGTATGCATTATTACATGAAATGTACTAAGTATGAGGGATATGCAATAAAAAAATGAAACATGATCATAAGGGAACATAATCGAAAACATGATATGCATGACCAATATTATGATAGTAAAATCATTTAAAGAATAACCGTAAATCATAAACATGATCAATTCATCTTAAAATAATAAGGAAAGCTTCATAAATCTTTAAAGATAACTTCGTCCATTTTGTGGGATATTAGCTTTAGTTGACAATAGACCATGCGAGTTGTAGAATGGAATCTAATGTAACTCCCACATCGAGAAGGGAGAGTCTACTTGTCAAGGTAAAATTGTATATCATACCATATGTTATATGTGGATCCACCAGCTAGGCCATTTGAGATAATTCTACGGGGGCACATAGTTTGGAATGACCGGTTGTTACTAGAGACTACTCTATTTGAGCCTACACCTCAAGGTTTTCTCGGTGCTAAATTAAATCCCAACATAATAGTCATATTCATAAGAATAACATAATATAGACAAAAGCACAATTTAGTTACTAATTAGAGCTTAAAATATCATAGATTAGCTCATTAAATCATAAATAAACAATAGGTGAGACAACCTTTCACCAAACCATGATTCCTTAATATGTGATTAAATCATTTCTAACTTGATTGATTCTCTTCTTAAAGAAACCTAGATCATAACATCTTTATTTTCATAAATCATGCATAGCCTTCATGAAAACCTCATTCATATATTCAAGCTTCTTCATAAATTTATATATTTTAGGGTTCATAGTCAAAAATCATGATCAATTCATGGATCCATGTGAAATCAATTGGACATAATGTAATTTAGTCAATGAAATTATAAGACGATCAAAATTAGACAATTGAATCAACACAATTAGAACTCATGAAAAATGGAATGAAAACCTAATCAATTTTGATGAAATTGAACTTTGAAAATTAAAGAATCTTGGGGGCTCAATGGGTAAATGGAACCCCTTGATAAAACCCTACATACCATGAGGATCAAGGACCAAAAGAAATGGAGGAATTGGAGTCTTGAAGCTTGAAACCCTAAGTGTTCTTCATTGATATTGAGAGAATTTGGAGAGGGTGAATGTGGATGGGAATTGGGGATGTGAGTGAATGAAAGGGTTACAAAAAAATTTAAGGGTGGAATTTTAGATATGGGTCATAAAATAATGGTTAAAACGTCATAGTATATGCATTAATTGCATAGGACCAATGAGAAATAACTTTCGAACAATCCTTCATGTTGGACCTACGGACTGTACTAGTAAACCATAGAACCAACTTCAGAAACCCAAAAATTCTATCATTTCCCATGAGACCTTTCTACGGCCGTAGACCTCTTCCATAGAACAAAAAATGAACTCCACATTTCACTAAGTCATGATCAGTTCTACCAGGCAACCCTATGACCCATTGAACCAACCAGAACCTGTCAAACCCTTTCGTAGGATTGAGGTCCCTAACCTAAATCTCTGAATCCTTTACACGAGATTCATCTACTGCTCGTCCAAGTTCCCATTGTTTGTATTGTTCATTCATAGGTCAAATTTTGGAAACTTGAAATTCCAAAACATATCTCTAAGAATATAACTCCTTTTCTACAACCCGTAGGACTTTCTAATGTCTGTTGGTTGGACTCGTAGATCTTACCTTAATGCCAAAAATAAGAATTTCCCCTTTCTTTGACTTTCCAACTTTTGAGGTGTAATAAGGGCCATCTAGGAAGGAGTGAGGTGTAATATTTAGACTTAGTTGTTATTTTATTGTAGCCAATATATTATGGAACCTTTAGAGTTTCACGGATTTGAATTTGGGTGAGTAGAACTTCTAGAAACAAATTTGGTATGAAAGAGAGAGTTCTAGACATCAAGGAAATGAGGTATGTTGTGAAAAATGGAAATTCAGGGTTTTTGAGTCTCTAAAGTTTGCATAGTACGCTATAGAGGGCGGTGTCTGCTATAGAGGGCATTTGGAGACCACTATAGTAGGGTCACTATAAAGGGTTGGGATGCTATAGCAGGAGAAAATGAGATTTTATGCAGAAACACGCCCAAACCCTCTTATTTTTGCATTTCCATTATGGGACTTGGGAGGGGAGAATTAGGTCTATTTGCACTCGATTTCCCATGGAATTCATTGGTAAAGGTAATACTCGCCAGCCTTGTATATTGATTCTTAAGCTTTAGAACCTAAGGTATAACTCTTGGGGAAGTGTTTTGGCATGATTTCATAGTGGGAAAAGTCCTAAGTTCGGTAAGATGATCATGAATTGGCATGGGGTTAGAATTTAATTATAATAATAGGCAATTGCTGATTGATTGTTGCATTTTTTTTAAGACCAAGAAAAATCTGAGGCACTTCTAAGAGGGAAAACTCGGATTGTTTAGAGTTTGCAAGAGGCTTGATTCGATGTAGGTGATTGTTGTACATTTTCTGATTAATGTATGTATCAATTTCTATTTCTTTATAGTATCATTTGTATAATCCATGTTAGGGAAAAACATAGGATAGCATATGAAATGATATAATGTTGATAATCTCATGCAATGGACCTATTATGTGACTTGGGGCTTTCAAGTGGTGGTGTTCATTTTATTTTGATTGTGCATAATTATTGGTTGTCTCGGGTAGCACGATTGGTATAGCATATCCCAATGGGGTGCTACGATATCATGCGTGGAATATACTAATGGTTGGCTCGAGTACCAAGCTTGGTGCAGGGATATCCATACGTTTATGGTTCCATGAGTGCACCAGGTATGTGTTTATTGTTCCATGAGAGGATCACGCATTGCATATTTGATCATACAGGACAGGCATCCAGGTATTTGTTATTTTATCATATGTGACTGGGATTCTATGTGGATTGATAATTGTCTATGTGTTGTTCTATGTTAATGTACTATTATAAATTGCTTACATTCATATCTTGGATTGGTCATGTGATCCTACCAGTATATTGTTGTTTGTGTACTGATAATATTATTTCCTTGTTGAGTACATGGCATCTTCCAACGTCTGATTCGAGAACTCAAATAAGGGATGTATGACTTCGAATTCAAGGGTGGACTCTTCTTCCAGACTGCCACAAATTCCTCTTCTATTCATGTCCATATTTTTGGACTAAGACATTCTTACACTATTGTTTATTGCTTTAAGCTTAGGGGTTGAATCCCCTTTATTTTATACGTTTGAGTTTTGGTACCACAACTTTCAATTCTTAATTATGGGTTTATTTTTGTAAATATTTGGACTATTAATTGAATTTATGGGGACTTAATCCTTAGTTGTTTAAAAATTGATTTTCTTACTTTTATTTGATAAAATTATTTTAATTAAATTGAATGTTGGTGTTAGTTTGAGTTAGTTGTTGGCTCTACCACCAGGTAGTTTCGTGTAGTGCCACTCACGATGGTCTAGGTTACGACAAACTAGGTATCAGAGTCCTATAGTCAATGATCTTGTTATACCAAATTGAGTATAGTAGAGTCTCGTGTAACGATATAGAGATGCTTGTATTTTTCTGAAAGAGGTTACTGAACTTTAGGAAAACTCTTTATTTTCTCTTCCTTTGTGCCATAAGTTGATTCCAATTGGTATTTGGTGATTGAAATTGGAATCTAACCTTTTCCACTTTATTTTTAGTTGATGGTTGATACTAGACAAAATGAAACAATGGCACTAGCTCCAATGGTAGAGACAGTAATTGAGCCCACAATAAGAGGACGTGATAAAGGCAGAGGTAGAGGTATAGGTAGGGGTAGGGGAAGAGGAAGGGCAATACCCGCTAGAGGTAAAGCTTAAGCAGGGTATGCACAATGTGAGGTGAGCCCACCCCACTCCACCCAGCATCATTTGAAATAAGAGGTAGAGATAATGATTAAGGATAAAGACGAGGTTGAGCTAGAGGTGAGAGAATATGTTTGATTTGCAGGTCCTCCCCCTATAGATGTTGCAGTGGTTCGACAATTATTAACCTTGTTGAGTGGGTTGAAAGTACTGGAGCTATTCTTGTAGTGCATGTTACTTAGGTTCCAGTCACTCATCCTATTGGTGTTATTGTTCCTAAGGTAGATGTAGTCTCGGGTATTGATGCCTTGTTATATCCATTATTTGTCCCTATGATGACTGGTACTGAACATGAGATGCTGAACACGTTCATGAAGGTGAAGCCTCCAGTGTTCTATAGTTTTGAGAGTGAGGATGCTTTTGAGTTATTGTTGGAATGTTAAAAGAGGCTATATAAGTTGGGTATTGTGCACCAACAAGTGGTTGAGTTTGTGATCATTCAGCTTTGGAGTGAGGAAAAGCAGTTGTGTAGAGCTTTTGTGGGTTGTTGATCATTAGTCTTATCTCCACTTACATGGACATAGTTTCATGCATTATTTTTATAGAAATACGAGCCTCATACCTTGAGAGATAGGGCAAAGAATGAGTTCATGGATCTTGAGAAAGACCACATTACAATGTTTGCTTATAAGGCTAAGGTTCATATTTTTTCAAATTATGCTACGTAGTTGCTAAGCATGGAGGAAGAGAGTATTAGCTTTTTCGTCAAAGGTTTGAATTATGAGTTACAATTTTTTCGGTGCGAATGACCTCTGCAGATAGACGTTTCAATGAGGTGTTTGATTTTCTGAAGAAGGTAGAGGAAGTTCGACATAACGGATATGCCAAGACATTGGCTAAAAGTCCAAGAATATGGGAAACTACAATGGTTCGTATTATAAATTTTTCGTCCAATAGGTACTTTTAGTTCATCCAAATCATTCGCCTATTCCTACTTCTATCGGTGATCAAGGGGATTCTTATTCATTAGACCGAAGACCCTCACTTGACCGTGGTTATTTCCATTATGGTGAGCTAGGACACTTTTGGAAGGAATTCCTCAGAGATATGTAGTTGATCGGGTTCAGCAGCAGATAAGAATACTGGTTCCAGCAAATAGAGGTAATAATGGTAGAAGACGTCCACGGGGTAGGCAAGGACATAATTAGGTAGGCTGTGGAGGCCTAGGTAATGGTAACCTAGGGAGATGTGAGGTGCAACCACAAAGGGGGATTGGCCATAATAATGGAAGAGCTCATTAAAATGCATTTTTTAGCAGACCTAAAGTCGAGGCATCAAACACTATGATAATAGGTACTATTCTTGTTTCTGACGAGATACATATTGTGTTGTTTGACCCAAATTCTTCTTTTTACTATGTATCTGTTAAGTTTGCTCTATGACTTGATTTGATTTGTAATACGTTGATGCTCATGTATACGTTTCTACCCCAGTTGGAGAGTCTGTAGTGGTAACCTAGGTGTATCATGATTGTTCTGTGTTGTTTATGGGTCTACATACTCGACTAGAGTTAGTCATATTTGATATGCTAGACTTTGATGTGATCTTGGTATGAGTTGTTTGTATCATTATTTTGCTGTGTTGGTACATGAAAGGAATGTTATAGATTACGCTTCCAGACAGTTGAAGGTTTCTGAAATAAACTTCCGTGCCTATGATTTAGAGTTGGCAGCGATAGTGTTTTCTCTCAAGATCTGGCAGCATTATCTTTATGAAGTTAAGTGAGGTATTAACTAATCATCATAGTCTACAACATGTGTTCACTTAGAAGGATCTAAATATGATGCAGAGGCTATTTATTGAGTTGCTCAATGATTAGGATTTAACCATTCAGTATCATCTAGGGAAGGTCAATATGGTTGCATATGCGTTGAGCCTTAAACTAGCTAGCTTGTGCAGTTTGACTTGCTTGGGGTGTCTAGTGACCCTAGGCCAGAGAGATTCAAACTTTCGAGTTTAAGTTTATGTGGCCATAAATCTCAGAGTAGGGTGGGGTTTTATATTGAGATTAAGGCCCACATTTATGAAGGAAATCATGTCTAAGAAATTGGAGGACAAGAAATTGATTAAGCTAAAAGGTAAGATGGTGTCAAGGGAGACCTAAGATGCTACTCTCTATGCATAAGGGGTGCTCAATTTTAAAGGAATGATTTATGTTCCTCGGTCCGGTACCTTTGTTAGGAATGTGTTGGAAGATTCTCATGGCCAATAATATTTATTTATTTAGGTTCGACCAAGATGCATCGAGATTTGAGGTGACTTTACTGGTTGCCAAGAATGAAGAAAGAAATTGTTGAGTATTTTCCGAAATGTTAGAATTGCCAACACGTAAAGTATTAACCGCAAAGGTTCTGCAGGTTTGCTTTAGAGAATGCCTATTCTTTAATGGAAGTGGGAAATGATATCCATGGATTTCGTAGTGGACTACCTAAGACCTTGGGGAAGTATGATTCGATTTGGGTCATTGTTGATAGGTTTACTAAATCAACCGATTTCATTTAAGTTAGAGATTACTATTTAAGTATTGGAAGATATGTTGAGAGCATGTTTGATTGATTTTGGGGCTATTAGGATCATTTTTTTCCCCTATGTGAGTTCTCCTACAATAATAGTTATTACTCCAGCATTGTGATGACACAATTTGAGACACTCTATGCAAGGGGATGTAGATCACCTAGAGGGATTTGAAGCTTGTGACATGAAATCTTTGGGTTTTCATTTTGTTAGGGAAGCTTATCAAAAGGAGAGCGGAATTTAGGCTATGTTGTTGGAAACCTAGAGCAGGTAGAAGGATTATGTAGATCGCAAGGTAATGGATTACTTTGGGGGAGGGTTTTGGCATGATTTCATAGTGGGAAAGTCCCTAAGTTAGGTAAGATGATTATGTATTGGCCAGGGATTAGAATTTGGTTATAATCTAGGTATTAATAGGCTATTTTGGTTGATTTTTGCATTTATTTGTTGTTTTAGACCAAGAACAAGCCAAATCACTTTAAAGAGGTTAAACTGGATTCTTTAGAGTTTCGAAGAGACTTGATTCGTGGTAGGTGATGGCTGTATGTTTTTCGTCTTATGTATGTATGCATCTATACTACTTTATAGTATCATTTTTACAATGCATGTTATGGAAAAACATAGAGAAGCATATGAGATGATATCTTGTTGATAATCTCACACAATGGACCTATTATATGACTTAGGTCTTTCAAGTTGTAGTGTTCATTGTGTTTGTGATTGTGCATGATTGTTTATGATTGTTGGTTGGTCGAGTACCATGTTCAATTTAGGATATTACCATGGTTTGCTTGGATACCATGCCCGGTATATACTAATAATTGTCTCAGGCACCACACTTGGTATGGGGATATCCATATATGATTGTCTCGGGCACTATGTTGGTACACAAACAATTGAGTTTTGGTTCCATGGGAGGAAAATGTATGTTTTTATGGTTGTATGAGAGAACCAAGTATGTAGTTATGGTTTCATAAGAGGACTGGGTATCGTATTTATGATCATGTGGGACATGCATCTTGGTATTTATTGTTTCCTGATATATGACTGGGAATCTATATGAATTGATAATTGATTATGTGTAGTTCTTTGTAACTCTTCTGTGGTAACTTACATTCATATATATCTTGGACTAGCCATGTGATCCTACCAGTAAATTTTGGTTTCTATACTGATACTACATCTTGTTCTTTCGTTATTGAGTACAGAGCATCTTCTGAGACCTCAGTTAAGGGACATGTGATTTCAACTTCAAGGGTGAGCTATTCTTTGAGGCTGCCATGGATTTCTCTACTACTCTTGTCAATCTTTTTTGGACTAAGCCATTCTTAGAATATTTTTTACCATTTTAAGCTTTGGAGTTGCCTCCTTTTTTTTAGATGTTAGAGTTTTGGTACCATGACTTTCAATTCTTAGGGGTTTATTTCTACAAATATTATTACTATTGATTGAGTTTATGGAAACTCAATCCTTAGTTTCTTAAAACTATTTTTCTTAATTTTATATGATAAACTTGTTTTAATTAAATGGAATGTTCGGGTTAGATTAGGTTAGTTGAAGGTTCTCCCACCAGGTGGTTTCATGTAGCTACCACTAACAATGGTCTGGGTCTTGAGATACTTAGTATTAGAGACCTAGGTTCATTCATCTAATCATACCAATGTGAGTCTAGTAAAGTCATGAGAAATGGTACAGAGATGTCTGTACTTTTACTTAACAGGCTACAAGAATACAAGAAAATTCTTTTTTTTTCTTTTCCTTCATACTATAACTTCATTTGAATTGGTATCTGGCGATCCAAATTTGTATCTAACCTCTTCCACTCTTATGTTAATAGATGGTTGATACTAGACGCAATAGTGCAAGATTAATTACTCCAACGATATATCCAGTAATTAAGCCTGCAACAAAAGGATGTGATAGAGGTAGAGGAAGAGGAACAGGTAGGGGCAGGACCAGAGAAAGGGAAATACTTGCTATAGGTGGAGCTTAAGTAGGGAATGTAGCATGTGAGTCGACTCAACCCACAACCAAAGATCATATTAAAGAAGAGATAGATATATAGATTGAGGTTGAACTAGAGGTAAGATAACATGTTAAGTTTGAACGTTTCCCCCCAATTATTGCTGGAGTGGTTCAAGAGATAGATATATAGATCGGGTTGGGAGGTACTGGAGGTACTCTCACAGTGCAGGCTACTTAGGTTCTATTCACTTATATTATTGCTGCTACTATTCCTAAAGTGGATGGAGACTCGGGCACTGATGCCTTGTTTCATCCATAACTTTGCCATGTGATGACAGGTACAGAACATGAGATGTTGACCATGTTCTTGAAGTTGAAGCCTATAGTGTTCCATGATTATGAGAATGAGGGTGTTTTTGTGTTCATCTTGGACTATTATGAAAGGTACATAAGTTAGGTATTGTGCAGCAGCATCAAGTTTAGTTTGTAACCTTTCAGATTCAAGGCAAGGCAAAGATGTGGTGGAGTCTTTTTGCAAAATATCGATCATAAGTCTTGCCTCCACTAACTTTGTATCTATTAATTTTACTTTTTGACTTGATTTGATTTCTGATACCTTTATGCCCCTATCTATGTTGCTACTTAGTGGGATAGTATGTAGTGGTAACACAAGTGTATCGTAATTGTTCTGTGTGGTTTATGGGTACGCAAACTAAGATATTTTTAGTCATATAAGATATAATACATTTTGATATGATCTTGGAATACTTTGGATCTCTCCTTATTTTGTTGTGTTGATGTAAGATTGAAATGTCATAACTTATGCTTCAAGACAGTTGAAGGTCCATTAGAGAAACTACCCTAGCCATGATTTCGCTTGCTTGGGGTGTCTAAGTGATCCTTAGCAAGGGAAATTCAGGGTTTGGAGTCTATGTTCATATAGTTAGTCATCTCAGAGAAAGGTGAGGTGTTATCCAGTATTGAGGTTAAGCCCATCCTTATAGAGGAAATCAAATCTACGCAATTGGAGGAAAAAAAGTTAGTTAAGATTGAAGGTAAGGTAGTTTTAGGGAGATCCAAAATGCTACTCTCAATGTAGGAAGTGGGTTTTAGAGGAAGTATTTGGTTTTCTCGGGTTGGTTATTTGATGTAGAGTGTGTTGAAAGAGTCTCTTGGTTTGTGGTATTATTCATCCTTGTGTGACAAGATGTATAGGGATTTGAGGCGACTTTATTGGCATCCTGGGATGAAGAAAGACAGTGTTGAGTATGTTTTAAATGTTAGAATTTCCAATAGGTAAAGTATGAACATCAAAAGCTTCCATATTTGCTTAAGATAATGTTTATTCATGAATTAAACTGGGAAATGATAGCCATGGAATTCATAGTTGGACTACCTAAGACCTTAGGTAAGTATGATTCGATTTGGATCATTGTTGATAGGTTGACTAAATCAACCCACTTAATTTTAGTCAGAGAGGACTATTCAGTTATTGGAAGATATGTTGAGAGCATGTGTGATTGAATTTAAGGGCCATTGGGATTAATTCTTACCCTTATATGAGTTCCCCTTCAATAACAATCATAACTCTAATATTGCATGGCACCATTTGAGGCACCCTATGAGAGGAGATATATATCACCCATAGGGTAGTTTGAAGATGCTGACGTGAAATGTTGGGGTGTTTACTTGGTTAGGGAGGCTCAGGAAAAGGTGAGGTTAATTTAGGCTTAGTTGTTGGAAGCCCAAAGTAGGTAGAAGGAATATGTGGATTGCAAGGCAATGAACATGACATTTCAGACTGGCAATCATGTTCTTTTGTAAGTGTTACCTATGAAGGGTGTCATGAGGTTTGGTAAGAAGGGTAAGCTCATCCCTTGCTAAATGAAAATGGCTCAGTCAAAACTAATACAATTTCTTACATGCTTCCCAATTGACCTCTAAAAAATAAATTTTAAGTCATTATCTTTTAAGTTAATAACTAACTTAATGAGAAAATGAAATATTTTTTTATCAACTTCCTTGCTATCAAACTTAATTAAAAAAGAAATATATTGAAAACTTTATGTGGAGCGGATATATGTGGGGCGGGGCAGGGTGGAGCATGTTCAAAATGATTAAATATATCACCAATGAACTAATATATCAATGGGCTCTAAGGAGTTTGGACGCCTTTACCAGCATGACATGCTTGAGAACGCCTTGAGAAGGGCGTTCTCACACATAAAACCACCAATCATCTACTTGATGTAGAAGAGGTTGCATGTTAGGCTTGTGTTGAATGAAGATTTATTGTTTATTGTATTAATCCTCTTATTTGAGTAGGCATAATGTGTTATAAAAGTCTATTTTTGACTGAGTTTATCTAAGTTTTTAATAATCTGTTTTAGTCCCTTTAGTTTTAGTATGAGAACTTTTATAATTATTTTTAGTACATATAGATAGGTGGCTTAATTTTCCATAAGATCCTATTTTCTATTATGAAGGTGACACGTGTCTCTCGAGCAATTTAAGTCACAGTCCCTATATCCAACCCCTTTATTACTTCCCAAGTTACTAGAAAAGTTCTTTAGTTTGAAAACCCTTGAGGAAAAGGCATAGCTGAAGGAGGATGGATTTTCATATAAGTCTATTAAAAATGACAAATATACCCCTGAACTATGATAAATGATACGTCAATTTCATCTGTTTTACTTTAAGGTTATATATAATCTTATTGTCATACTTTTAGGTTGTATGACAAATGGAGGAACATGTGGCATCATCTAAATGGTCTACTCGGTATTAATTTATATCTTTACCAACAATTAAAAAACCCACCCATCATCCACAATTTAACCCACCCATAGCCAGTCTCCTATGCAAGAGTCTATTCTCGGGTTTTACTGGTCTACCATGCGCGAATCTTCTCTGATGCATGATTCTGCTGCGGAATCTCTCATATCTTCGATGTCTAATTTCATTGCAGCGGCTCACCGGTCTCCAATGCGTGAATCAATTACGACATTTCACTAGTCTCTCATTTGTGCCTCGTACCTCCACATCAGTCCCCGATGAGGAATCTATGTCGTCGTATTAGTCTACAATGTAATGCGAATCTATTCCTGAATCGGACAAGGACATAAACGTTATCGAGTATCCAAGAAATTCACAAATTTCAATTTCCGAGAGTATGAAAAAGAGATCTATGTCAAATCAGATAAAAACATAATGTACTAAAGGTTGATGCTAGTGGCAATAAAGAAAATAGATAGAAAATCTTCCCCAATCCAAACTAACAATAGAAAATCATAGAACTAGGAGAATTCACTAGTTGTGCAATTTTTTAGGGAGGAAGAAAAAGTGTTTTAATCCAGATCATGGGTGGGTTGAATTGTGGAAAATTGGTGGTTTTGTTTTTAATTTTGGGTAGTTTCTTTTAATGATGCCACGTGTCTCTTTGTCTGTCATAAGGATATACACAACCCAAAAGTAAAACGGTAAGGTTATATAACCATCAAGTATAACAGAGAGCAATGCCATACTATTTTTCATAGTTCAGGGGTACATTTGTCTTTTTCCAAAGTCTATTTGTGACTAAGATATCTTAATTTTTACTAATATATTTTGTTATAGTCTCTTAAGTTTTAAGTTAGGGAACTTTTGTATTTTTTCTAGTCCTTGTAGACAGTTAGCTTACATTGCCATTAGACCCTATTTTATTTTATGAAGGAGACATGTATCTCTCAGTCATTATAAGTTTAGTCTCTACATACGTTGGTGAATTCAATGAGAATGCTATGCAAAATTTTATCAGAAATCTCTATTCTCTCAATGTTTCTTTTGTTCCCCATCTCCCTTGGGTGAATTGAGTAACAAGAGTTCACTCTTGTTACAAATGTTATTACAGGAATAGGTTACTCTGTTGCTAACAATGACTTCCTCACCGAAGTTACAGATAATACAAGACGATAGAAGAGATGTTATAAGCCAACTCTCTATTCTCATCGAGGATACCAACAAATGATTTAAAACGAGGAAATCTGTTACAACCTCTCTCATGAGTTGTTAATTAATGTCGAGTAGGCATAATGACATGGCTGCTTATGTGTTTTCTATTTTCAGAAGATACATATTTTTTGTTTTAGTCTTTCAGTTGTTAGTTTCCTAGTCTTTTGGCATGTAGAGATGCTGGTAGACTTAGTGCCTAGTTATTAGGAAGATTTTGTTTTTCAGTTACTGCATTATTTATAGCAGATTGTAAGGAGTTCCTTTTATTTAAATATTTCTTCTTTCAGCTTAATAATATATCTCTTTTTCTTCTTCTATCGTATGTTTTTATTTAGCTGTTAATACCAACAAATTGGTATCAGAGCCCTCTTCTTAAGGGACTTGTGAGTGTAGTCTGAGTGAACCATAAACAAAGTCCCTACTTGTTTCCCTAAAAAGCCATCAGAACACATGTGTTCAGAACACTCTTCTGGTTCTTATGCTATTTCTCCACCAATGTTTAATGGAGAGAACTACCAGGTATGGGCTATCAAGATGCAAAGTCACATGGAGGCATGTGATCTCTAGTAAGCAGTAAAGGAGGATTATGAAATTCCTACTTTACCAAGCAATCCAACAATGGCTCGGATCAAGCTTCACAAGGAAACAAAGACAAGGAAATTCAAGCCGAAATCTTGCTTATATGTTATACTTTCACGTACCATTTTTCTAGAATCATGACCTTGGAATCGGCAAAAGCAATCTGGGATTTAAAGAAGAATACCAAGGAGATGAGCGAATCAAATGTATGAAATTTATGAATCTCATTAGAGAATTTGATATACAAAGAATGAAAGATTCTGAAACTGTCAAAGAATACTCAAATAGGCTTCTTAGCATTGTGATCAAGGTAAGAATGTTGGACAATAAGCTTCCTGATAGCAGAGTTATTGAGAAACTTCTTGTTACATTACCTGAGAAGTTTGAACCAACCATTACTTCTTTAGAAAATACTAAGGATCTGTCGAAGATCACTTTGGCAGAATTACTAAATGCATGGCAGGCAGAAGAGCAAAGAAGGTTAATGAGACAGAAATTGTCAGTAGAAGGTGCACTTCAGGCCAAGTTGTAAATCTATCCTGGAAACAAATACAAGAAAATCAAAGGGAAGAAGAATTATGTTGAAAATAATTAGGTTTCCGTTGGTAATGGAAGTAGTCACAATTCAAGCAGCAATAGAGGAGAAAAAATTCCTCCATGTCAATATTGTGGAAGGAAGAATCATCCTCACGTCAAATGCTGGAGAAAGCCGGATATAAGATGCTGAAAATGTCAAAAACTTGGGCATGCTGAGATCATCTGTAAGGAAAAAGGACAACAACAACAAGGAGAAGTTCAAGTTGCAAATCAACATGAGGAAGAACAACTATTTGTTGCATCATGTTTTTGCATCTAGTATTACAAGTGACAGTTGGCTTATTGATAGTGGTTGTACAAACCACATGACTAGTGATGAAAAACTTTTCAAATGGCTTGATAGAACAACAACATCAAGAGTCAGGATTGGAAATGGAGAATACTTCCCTGCAAAAGGAAAGGGGACTGTAGCTATTGAGATTTATACAGGTACAAAACTTATTTCTGAGGTTTTTTTTGTTCCTGAACTTGATCAGAATTTATTAAGTGTTGGACAACTACTTGAAAATGGGTTCAAATTATTTTTTAAAGATAAGGTGTGTCTGATCATTGATCCAAGTGGCCAGAAACTATTTAGAATTAAAATTTAGGGTAAAAGCTTTTCTTTGAATCCAATGGAGGAAGAACAAATAGCTTTTCCAAGTCAATCCAGTGTTGCAGAAACTTGGCACAAATGGTTGGGTCACTTCCACCACAAGGTGCTTT
The DNA here is from genome assembly GCA_029582605.1 of Solanum gracilifrons. Classification (NCBI taxonomy): domain Eukaryota; kingdom Viridiplantae; phylum Streptophyta; class Magnoliopsida; order Solanales; family Solanaceae; genus Solanum; species Solanum gracilifrons. The sequence goes on from JAJOOH010018836.1 coordinate 15,316, forward strand.
TGTATATGCAGAAAAAAGGGTTGGCAAAAGGTTACCTCCACTTGAAGAGGAACTCCCTAGTTGCGAGGAATGTCAATTTGGTAAGCAAACAAGATTGCCATTCCCAAAATAAACATGGAGAGCAACTCAAAAATTGCAGCTGATTCATACAGATCTTGGAGGCCCCCAAAGAACTCCATTATTGAAAGGAAGCAAGTCTTACATAATTTTTATTGATGAAATAACAAGGATGTTTAGGATATACTTCTTAAGATTCAAATCAAAGGTTGCTGAAGTTTTTAGGAAATTCAAAGCCTTCGTAGAAAATCTAAGCGGCGGCAAACTACAAGTGCTCAAATCAGATAATGGGACTGCGAACACTTTAGATCAGTTCAAAAACTTTCGTGAAGTTGCTGGAATAGAGCATCAACTTACTACTCCATATACTCCCCAGCAAAATGGTGTAAGTGAAAGAAAGAATAGGACCATCTTGGAGATGTCAAGGTCTATGTTGTACGAGAAAGAGATTTCCAAAAAGTTTTGGGCAGAGGCAGCCAATACCATTGTATTTTTGTTGAATAGGCTGCCTACAAAGGCAGTGAATGGTCAAACACTTTTTGAAGCTTGGCATGGGTACAAACCTTTACTAAAGAATCTCAAGAATTTTGGTTGCTTATGTTTTTCTCACATACCTCAACCGAAAAGGGATAAACTTTGATATGAAGGCAGAAGCTGGAATTTTCATTGACTATAGCTTGCAGTCAAAAACTTACAGAATTTTCCAACCACAAACTGGAAAAAAATTGGTAAACAGAGATGTGGAATTTGTAGAATAAAAGCAATGGGATTGTGATGGAGAAAAGCAAGAAAGAGAATCTAATGAGTTGAACAATTTTGAGGAACGAGTTGATCATCCTCCCATTCGAGGAACCAGATTACTCTCAGATACGTATTAAAGATGCAATGTAGCCGTATTTAAACCTGTTAAATATGCAGAAGCTGAAAGAGACAAGAAATTGATAGTCGCAATGCAGGAGGAGCTAACCATGATCGAGAAAAATAACACATGGAAGCTGGTAGAATGGCCTCCAGACATAAAGGTTATTAGTGTTAAATGGGTTTATAGAACTAAGCTAAATGCATATGGTTTAGTAAACAAACACAAAGCTAGGCTTATGGTGAAAGGTTATGCTCAGATTTTTTTCTAGATTTTTCTGAAACATTTGCACTAGTCGCAAGACTTGACACAATCAGGCTTCTTTTGGCAATTGCAGCACAAAAGGGTTGGAAAATCTACCAACTGGATGTTAAATCATCCTTTTTGAATGGTTTCTTATGGGAAGAAATCTATGTTGAGCAGCCTAAAGGATATTTTGCAGAAGGGCAGGAAGACATAGTCTACTTGCTGAAAAAAGCCCTCTATGGATTAACACAAGCTCCAAGGGCTTGGTACAGTAGAATCAATGATCATCTTTCTGACTTAGGTTTTCAAAAAAGCCTAAATGAATCAACTCTTTATATAAAGCATGTTAACTATGATATTATTATAATTTCTTTGCATGTTGATGATCCTTTAGTAACAGGGAGTAATGTTGTGCTCATAGAAGAGTTGAAAAAGGAGATGATGAAAGTCTTTGAAATGACGAATCTCAGAGAGATGGCTTTATTTCTTGGAATGAAGGTTAAATAAATCCAAGATCAAATATACATTTGTCAAAAGAAGTATGCAAAACAAAATTCTGAGGAAATTTAGAATGGGCGATTGCAAAAGTATGAGTACGCCTATGAATCAAAAGTAGAAGTTAATGAAGGATGATGGTGTTGAACGAGTACAAGAAGGAAGCTACAGAAGCTTGATAGGATGTTTGATGTATCTTACAGCAACAAGGCCAGATATATTGTATGTTGTAAGTGTACTATCCTGATTCTTAAATTCTCCTAGTGAATTTCATATGCAAGCTTCAAAAAAAGCACTCAGATATGTCAAAGGCACAATGGACTATCGAGTCAAATTTAGCAAATGCCAGAATTTTATACTTCAAGGATTTTCTATTAGTGATTAGGGTGGTTCTGCTGAAGATATGAAAAGTACTTCAGGGTACTGTTTTATTTTTGGTGCTGGATGCTTTTATTGGTGTTCGACAAAACAAGAGATTGTTGCACAATCAACTGCAGAGGCATGATTTATTGCTGCTACTGTTGCGGTCAATCAGGCTTTGTGGATAAAGAAAATCTTTTGCAATCTTGGGTTAGACATGAAGGAAAGCACTGATATATTTGTGGACAACCAAGCTATCATTGCTATTTCTCACAATCCAGATTTTCATAGAAAGATCAAGAATTTCAATGTGAAGCTATATTTTCTTAGAGAAGTGCAAGAGGATGGTTTAGTGAATTTGGTATATTGCAGAACGGAAGAGCAGTTGGCTGATACTTTTACAAAATCTCTTCCGGCAAGCAAATTTGAGTTCTTGAGAAAGGAACTTGGAATTTGTAGCTCTTGATGCAAGAAGGAGTGTTGAAATCTGCCTCATAAGCTGTTAATTGATGTTCCGTTGGCATAATGACATGGCTGCTGATGTGTTTTTTGTATTCACAAGATAAATATTTTCTATTTTAGTCTTTCAGTTTTGAGTTTCCTAGTCTTTAGGCATGTAGAGTTATTGGTAGACTTAGTGCCTAGTTATTAGGAAGGTTTTGTTTTTCAGTTACTGCATTATATACGGCAGATTGTTAGGAGTTCCTTCTATTTAAATATTTCTTCTTTCAGCTTAATAATATATCTCTTTTACTTCTTCAATCGTATGTTTTTCTTTAGTTGTTAACACCAACAAAACCGAATCAGGTCCAGTTCAAAAATCAACTCACTAAAATATGATGAACTAATAAAAAATTCAGAGTTGGTTACCTCAAGATTGGGGCTAATTGCGATATCTGATTCTCCAACTTTATTTCTGGGTCGGCTCCCCATGTAATGTTGTAGGGAACTTAGGGATATTGTAGCAGGTACGAGACATGTGAGCTTTACTAACCCTTTATCATTAGCTTTATCCAATGCACCATTTCCTAGCTTCACTTTAGTTTTATCAGATCTGTCGAAGGTAGTAAACAATTTTTCATCAATCACCATGTGCCTTGTGCACACGCTAGCAACATACCATTTACATTGATAAACATGTGATGTGTGTGAGGCAATGAAAACCTCCTACTCTGATTTTCCAACTTGGTGATCATCCCCAAAATTCACTCGATGGGAAGACTAACCACTTTGATTTTATTTTTTCCTACAATATACTTCTCAATGATCCCACACTTCTTACAATATATACATTAAATTGGAGACCTCTTTGACTTCTGCCAACAATTTCTTCTCTAAGTGGTCTGTCTTCTTACAAATTCCACAAGGTGGAAAATTTTCTTTCACCGACAAATCACCTTGGTTTACACCAGATTTTACCTCTCCAGATTTATCCAACCAGAATTTCTTCTTTCCTTTTGATGCTTGAAATTATGCCTTGCTTGAAAGCATCTTCTACTATCCCATCATTTCCCATAGTTACCCGTTGTTTTGGACTTGCACTTTGAAGATTAGTTCGGCTATTGTAAGAGTAGTCAAGTCAGAAGACTCTCAATAACTGAGATTTTTTATTCAAACTTATCTTGAAGGTTGACCAAGATCTTCTATACAACTTCCTGAATTGGAAAGGTTTCACCAAGTAGTATTATCTGGCTCACAATCTCCATCAACTTGGAATAGTATTCTTTCACACTATCTGATTCATTCATCTTCAAAAGCTCAAACTCTTTCTTCAAAGTTAAGCAATCTAATAGATTTTACTCTTCTACTGCCTACAAAGTCCTCCTTTAACTTAGCCCTAGCCTCGTTGGCGTTTTACATGCCATTATCCTCGTAAATATCATGTCTGTAAGACTTGAACATATGCAAGTGAGAGCTCTTGAAGATCTAGTCACCAACTCATCATACTTCTTAATTTCATTGAGAGTTGCATTAACTCTAAATGGCTGGACACAAGGTTTCCCAAGCTCAACAACTTCCCATAAGTTGAAAGACTTTAGATAAGCCTTCATTTTGATATCCCAAAAGTGATAATTCTCTCCGGAAAAAGTCGGAGGCATGTTGTTGGTTGATTTTTAGGTTCCATGAATTTTTCAGCAAGCAAATTCAAGAAAAAACCAGAAAGTTGATGAGCGAAACAAACAAAATATCATTCAGATCCCATAGGAAATAAGTTTTGATACCATGTTACAAAGAAAAGAAAGAAGATTGAAAAGATACTCAATACTATGACATTGCTTTGCACAAAAGTAGATAGCCTTGATAAAGAGCTTCAACAAATGAAAAGTCAGCAGCATGACAATAAATATGCGGAGCTAAGTCAATCGGAAGACTTGAAAATTCCAGAACTAGAAGGTGACAATGGGAAACACCGAAAAACCCAAACTAATAATTTGCTACATGCAGCTACAGGAAGCACCTCTGTAACAAAGGAAGAAAGCAAAACTAGATATGTCAGTACAAACATGAACAAAATATTTGAAAGACCATTTATGCCAAAAACTCAAAAAGAACCATTATTCTTACCTCCCCAGCTTAATACTTATAAGGAGAGTCTAGGACAAAACAAAAAGACATATAATCATATAACCAAAGCCTATGTAGAAAATATTCACAAAATACAAACTTTCTTAAACCAAAATCCCAGGTCCAAAAATGCAAAAAATCCTAATGAAGACTATATTACCCAAAACCTACAAGGATATAACAAATTAATTGCACAACCAGGAACCAGTACCAATCTAGTAGGAACTTGCTATCACTATGGATTACTAAGTACCGTATATACCGTGACAGGAGAGGAGATATCAACAATTCTAGAGCTACACAAAGCATTTATGCATTACAAGAGGATAACTAAAGGAACGCTATTTTATATAAAATTTTATTCAGCACCAGCCGAGATATTGTATAATGAAATCAAACCTATTATACAGGTGATAAAAATTGGATTGACAAGAGAAATGATAATACCAGAAAAAATAGAGAAGCAAGAAGAAATACAAAAGATAGAAATACCAGGGTTTTATGCAAGGAAAAGAGTTATTGGAATAGCTACAATATTAAATGAATTATCAACTAATTATTTAAGTGGAAATTCGATATGGAGTTATTATGCCAGGGAACAAACTATGATATATTCAAATTCCAGAGAAACCAGAGAAGCAGATATGGAAGAAATACGTCAGTGGATATTAAGTCTACTAAAACCTGAACAACAACCAACTACAAGAGCTATATGACGAAGTTTTATTTCACCAGAGATAATGACAAATTATTGCAGAACTATTGGACATAAATATCCAGAACATCAATGCTCAAAATGTTATGGCGAAGATAATGTGATTCCAGCTGTCAATCTAGAATAAAGAAGGACGACAAGATAAAGAAAAGAGATAAAAAGCAGAAAAGAAAAAGTTATGTGTCCTATTATAAAAGTAAAGTTAGTGGAAGACTTTATGTAAAGTAGTAAGTAACGTGTACATTACTATAGATGTAAAGTAACTATAGTTTATGTAAAGTAACTATAGTATAGATTAAAGTAACTATATTAAGAGTTACTTATAGTTGTATATATAGTAGAGCCAGAAGGCAAGATAAGGCAAGACTTTCTCGACGGAAAGCAAAGCCTCTTGTATACAAAATATTCTCTCAATAAAAAATCTAAGTTTCAAGATAAGCTATGGATCAAAACACTACAGATACTACACAAGTACATATATTCATGATTATGCATAGATAAATCTATTAATTCCTGAATATCATAGCATTGATAGAATAAGTTTATATTAGTTATTATATACTAGAATTATTACCAGATGTTTTCTAGTTTGTTAACATGAGGAAAGATAGGAAAACTTCCAGACTATGCCATCCTAAAGTTGAAACCGTAGGCATGAGAAGCCGTAGGGGAGTAAACGTAGTTGAGGCGCTGTTAGGAAGAAAGTACTTTTGAAAGTACGATGTTAATAGTGACAGAAAATTATGTTGGAAATAATCTAGTTTATAGTAATCTAATATGAATAATATTCATCAGGACTATGATATAAGGGAATTGTATAAAAATTGTTATGTCTTATTTACATGATGGAATGATATTAGCATATAAAACATTAATCCTGTATATACTTAAAGATATAAAAATCATTGATCTAAGAAGAATAATATGGGAAAAGATATTTGAAGAAGAAGAAGAATTAATGAACCAGATATGGTATGAGATAGATGAAATAAATGAAATAGATAGAATAAATAATGAAATCTTAGAATTTAATTTAAGTGATTTAGAAATTCAATATTCAGATTAATGATAAATCAAGAATACTTCCAGTATTGGCAAAACACTATAACAGATATAACCTTGTTAGGAAACCTGATAAGAGTAAATATAGAAATATTTCAGCAAACTCATGATATACAGTACATAGAATACATACTAGAATGTATAAAAGAAATTATAAGGTTAATACCCTTAGAAAAAATGTATTATGACAGA
>JAJOOH010018837.1:0-23464 GCA_029582605.1 Solanum gracilifrons
TCTTTTTGCTAAAGTTGTTACTCTTTCTTCTTTCCTCTTCTTTATCATGCTTCTTTGATTTTCTATAACCTAACAATAAGAGGCTATGGCCATTCTATCTATGCAGTTCCCAGATGATAGAATATCTTTGCCGCAAGATGCTGTCCTTCGCATCCAATCCCGGATTTTTAGGGCTGCACCTGAGAATCAGGACAATGTTATGGTTGCAAAACTCTTGGTGTTCTCCAATCAAATTGGGTGTCTCTTGGGTAAAGGTGGTGGTATAATAGCTGAAATGAGGAAATCAACTGGAGCGTATATTCGTATTGTAGGCAAGGATCAAATCCCAAAGTGTGCTGCGGAAAATGAAGAAGTAATTCAGGTATTTTTTGCTTTTTATGATTTGAGTGATGTTACTAAGCATAAAAATTGGCAGTTTTTCTTTTGCATATTTAGAGGGTTTGTTGCTAGCCTTTTGGTTTAGTGTGATGTCTATGGCAACATTTGTTTGGTTAAGGACAGGCCTAATTCCTAGTTCTCAACTTGCTTTTAACTTTTCTTTTTGGTTGCTCAGATAAATGGAGATGTTGAAAAAGTTCATGAAGCCCTTCTGCAGATAACTGCCAGATTACAGAATCATTACTTTCGTGATGCATTTCCTTCAAACCCTGGGTTTCTGGACCAAGTACCTCCATTCCCTTCACACATGGGAAGGAGAGAATTTTCACCACCTCCAGGCATGTTCCCCAACATTCGTCCACCATTTCACAAGTTTGACGCTCTACCTCCACATGGTGGTTTCCATCCACATGATGATCGTCCTCCCTTTATGCAAAATTTCCATAGGCCAGGCATTCCACCTCATATTTCTGATAGAATGCCATCTTCAGCACCATGGGGTTCTCAGGTAGCATTTGGTTGCAGTTAGTTCTACCATTCTAGTTTCTTGTGACTTTTATAGTAGGAGTTGGTTGATTTTTATATATAGGCTGCTCCACCTTATGTACTTGTAACCACATGCGTGTTGCTTTCATAATGTAATTTAAAGTGAGCGTCACAATTGTGACAAACATTAGAAATATTAATTATCTGAACTGAATTGCAGGGACGGGGTGAAGGTGGGGGACATCTAGGCTTCCCAGACTATGCAGGAGGTCCTCGAAATATTGGCAGCTTTGGAGGGTCTGTACTTTCTAAATCATGACCAAACTCTTTCATTTTGCTTTCTTTTTCTTCTTGATGTTTTAGAGTTCATTTATGAACTGCCTTTTTCTAATATACATCAATGATATATGTATGTCTCTGTTACACGTGAATATCATTAATATAGAGGAAGTAATCCCGCTGTTATCACAAGCACTACCGTGGAAGTTGTTGTACCTCGATCTGTCATTCCTGCAATCTATGGAGAAGGTGGGGGATGTCTTCGACAAATATGTGAGGTATGATCTTATGTCCCTAATTCACATTATACCTTTTTTTTGCCCTTTTATTTCTGATTGGTCTCTACTATAGGCCATGCCCATAAAATATATATATATATATATGATCTCCATCTTTATGTATGTGAAATGTATGTATTTGACAAAATATTATGGCCCTCGTTTTGTACATATTTATACCTGTTTGGTCTAGTATTCATTTTCTCGGTTCTTAATTTTTACTTTCAAGATGCCCTCATATCTCTCTCTACATGTTCTGCTCCTTGTTTTTCAATATCAGAAAAGATGGGAGGCTCACTGAAAAGAAGTTTCTTTTACCATTTTCTGGGATTTTTTTAAAGAAGTATATCAATACTAGCTCCGTTTGTTCAAAACATTGTTTGGTTATACATTAGACTGATCTTTTGATTAGTTTTTCAACTGAAAAATCTTTTTCCACTCACACAACTTCAACTTTCTAAAAACCATTTTTCAAGTGCAATAACCAATGTTCCCAAATTTCAGTCAAATCCATGTTCAAACGCCTACGTAGTGTCATTCATGGCAAGTACAAATTTGTTGCGTTGTATGAAAGTATATTATTATTTGACTCTTCTTTTGACTAATTATTTTCTAGATTTCTGATGCGAAAGTCACCATAAATGATCCCAAGCCTGGAGCAACAGAGACTGTGATCATTATATCTGGGACGCCTGAGCAGACGAATGCTGCTCAGAGTCTCATTCAAGCATTTGTCATGGTCGAGACTGAAGGTGCTTGATTGGTGGCAGTGAGGTAATTTCTCAATCTTGTGGACTTGAAATTGAAAGACATTTGTTTTCACAAGCTGTGTGAATGGAGAGCAGTTAATTGTTGTACTCCCTTTATCATTCTTTTGTCATTGTGAATTTGTTAACTTATATCAGAAAACTTACTGTTATGATGTTCTAAACAGTGCCGAAGCTGGAGTTTGGTGTTGACAGCAACTGGAAGATATGGTTTAGCAGTTGGCAGGGCAGCAAACTCTTGACAAGGAAAAATAGAAAAAATGCATGTTAGGGTATTACAAGTTGGCTAAAACAGAACATCTTCACTTGAGATGATCATTCTAGGAAGAGGAAGGAATGGGTTTTTCAAAACTTATTTGCAGATATTTACAGATTGCCCCGTCTTTTTGCCCATCAAATATGATGGAGCCATTCCTGTTCTAAATTTTATGAAGTGTAGCTTGAAGACCTCATTTTTTTTCTTTTTTTAATCTCTGTGCATTAAAAGGAACTATGAAAACAGTCTAATGAGAACTAATAGATAGTCGAGAAAATTTTAGAAACCTCTCTTCAGCTTTTGCTTCGTCATACTTTCCCCTTGTGATTTACAATATTAAGCTTACCACGCTTATTTTGGTTTCTTTTAGGCGGGTGCGAGGTGGAGCAGGTTACAACCTTTGTGGGGCGGGGTGGGTTATAGCTTTTGCGGGAGCAGGTTACAACCTTTGTAGGGCGGGGTGGGTTATTTTTTAAAAAAAAAACAAAAATCATGTGGGCAGAGCAGGTTGTGGGTTTGAGATAAACCCTATGCTGAAATTGCTAAACAATTTCTTCCGTGTAGGCTTTAGGCAAGAAAACCAACTATCAAATACTTGTCAGATTAACCTTTTATTTACTTTTATTAGCTTAAAACACTTGTACTTTTTTTAAAGAATCAATAATTTATTTTTCATTTGTCATTGTGTTATGTTGAGTGAGAATCCATTTTTCAGTGAGTCTTGGGATCACTCTCTTTTGACATTATGTTGTAGTAATCAATTCTTTTCTAATTCTTCTTGGTCACTTTTGTATATATTTCAAATAGTTTTTCTAAACTATCAATTACTTGTTTTTTATGTAATATTTCACAGTTATTACATCAGTGATGTTTTTATGATTCTAATAACCTATTTAAGTCATTCAAAGAAATTTTATGTTTGGCGGGGTAAGTTGAGAAGAGAAAATTATGTTATGTGAGGTGGGGCGGGTTTGTCCTGCAATCACCAAACACTATTTTTGAAGTTTTTCCATGTTTAAGTGGCATAACTATAGAGTTTCTTAAACTTCACATGCCTATAACATTCACAAACCATGAATACGCCTTAACTCCAAATTTCAAAAGTATTCTTTACTTTTTTTAAACTTCATGCCAAGTTAAAATTAGACAAATTGAAATGAAGCAGCTAGACTCCATGTAAAAGAAGCATACTGTATAAAAATAATAACATACATCCATATTTCAGCTTGCATTACACTTGTTATTGATAACATTAGATATTTAATAATTTGAACAGTTGTGAAAACTTATTGATGAGTTGAGAAAGGCTTGTAACCCTTAACATCAGTGGCAAGTCCCTGGATGGATCCAGCAGCTGCAACAAGTGATACGATCAAACAAGTCCAACTCAATATTTTCAGCCATACCCATGTGAAAGAATACTTTGGTATCTTTCTCTGAGCAATGTACATCTCTATTGGGAAGTAAACGGTTAATGGATAGAACGATGCTGCTCCGATCAACCCCAAGAAGTCGTTGAAGAAGGGGAATATCATTGCAATCACCGCTGTCACTATAACATATGTTGTTCTCCACACCAACCTGAATAAGTTGAGGTTGTAAGTGCCACAGCATGGAACTTGCATCGCGTATTCTGAGGTGATGAATTTGCTGTCTGGCCATCGTTGGCTGCAACGAGCCTCCACGAATCCATATAATGGTTGGCAGAAAACCTAAGCAATGATTGATACATTTGATATTCGTTAGATTCTATTTGTCTTACTTTCCTTTTTACTTCTCTTTCTTTTATAAGATTCAGAAGTCTTCTTTACCTGATAAGCTCCGACAAGGTGGACAGCGATGCAGACGTTGGCAAAGTCAATTAGCCAAAAAGGTTCATAGAAACCAAATCCAGTGAGAAAATTTCCTGGAGCATTGTTTCCAAAGGCTGCATAGCCAATGGTACCACAAAGTACATAGAATAAAGTTGTGGTGGAAACTCCAGCTAGTGAGGCTCTCTTCATTACCTTGCTTTCTGGTGGTGATGATTTCAGTGTGTCCTGTAATTAAAGAGCTGATTAATCAATACGACAAAGTAGTGCATTTTTCAAGGTTCGACACAGATGTGACAATATTTTTGAAAAGTTCAAACAACATAAGTTATATTCAGTCTTTGAATCATTTTACCATATTAAAACGGCGTTCACTAGAATAATTAGGTGTGTGTTCAATTCTCACGGTTTCTTTTTCTTTTCCCAATCATAATTTATCTCATAGATTTTAGTTGTTTTGTCAAGTCTAAACACAAATTATTTGATTTAGGAAAGTTACCAAACAAGATTATTATTATCATGAAGTGAGAGATGGGGTCCACTAAACTCAATTCTTGCTTAAACTACATCATATGACAAAACAACAAAAGATGTCACAATACTAAAAATTTGAGGTCATCGTAAATCGGATAATAGTACAAAAAAAAAAAAAGGATGGTTGTTATGAAATGATAAGAAGCGTAAGAGTGGGCTTTCACTTTTATTTTTTGTGAAAAAGCCTAAAGGATCAATGACCCAAACTCGTGGTCCATATTTTTTCTGGTCCAAGAGGAATAAAATACAATATATTAGGAGTATATTTTTCCGTTTCAATTTGTTTCTCAAAAAAGTGTGTTTTTCCATTTATTGATAACTTTTTAATTTTAAAACTATCAATATGGTATGTTTTAAAATCATAAGATTAAAAGATACTTTAACACATATTATATATCTTTAATTTAAGATTACAAAATTTAAAAGTCTAATTTATTTATTTTAACTCAGTCTCAAGTTAAAACAGACAAATAAATTAAAAAGGAGAGGCTAGAGAGTACTATAGATATTCCTTATATTACTATTCTGGCTTTAACATCATATTCCAAAAGAAAGAAAGGGAAAAATTTAACTACATATTCTGTGGTCCTCTACTTGAATGTTATTCCTTAATTAAAGAAAAAACAGTGCTCGTGACTCGTGAGTTTAAAGAAAAAAGATAAAGAACGAATAGTTTTTTAATTTTATATAAAGACATTTACAAATGAAGTAACAATAGCAATCTACTCAGTATAATTCAATTAGCAAGGTCCGAAGAAGATTGAATAATATATATGTAGATTTAAAAGATAAAGAAATTATTTTTGAGACGAATAACAAAAGATACTATAGATATTTTTTTATATTTGTGATATCTTAATATTACTATATAGATTATTTTTTAAAATAGCAATAAAAGATGGACCATCGTGATTCCTAATGCTCCAAAACCGAACATGTGGCTAGCTGACTATAGTCTACAGACTGATCACTCAAGAGTAGTAGTAGTAGTATATATATAAATATAAAATAGATTTGTACACTTTAATGCAACGCTTTCATTAATTAGTGAGGCACACATTTCAACTAAGTACCTCTGATTTTTTTGTTTGGGTGAGAATGAATTAATAGGTGGGGACTGGGGTACTAGTCATTGGGGAGTCAAGATTTTGTACTAAATGGTATGACAAAAGACTCCTATTAAATATATGAATGATTTAATGGATCCTATAAGTGCATCTTTGAAGGTATTGAAATCAAAAAGTTTGAAATAAAGGGTGTGGTTGGTATGGAGAAATTTTTTTTTCAATGAAAAATATTATCTTTCTAATTTATTTATTTTTAGTGTTTAATAAGTAAGCAACATAATATTATCTTAAGAATAATGAAATATAATAAAGTAAAATACTATGGGGTTGAAAGTTAAGGGTGGTAGGGTTAGATGATTTAAAAGGGAGAAAACGATGAACTTGAAATGACAATTATTCCTTGTGTTTCATGCTCTCGTTAGATGAATTAGTTTTATGTCTTTTAAGACATTTGTTTTACTTATAAAATAATATTTTAACTGTTATGTATTTTATAAGTTCAACTGAACTCATTACTTTAAAACTCTATCCATATACACAACACAAGTATGACCATATATATATATATATATATATGTTTTGTGTGTGTGTGGAGGGGGCATGTGCAATTGCTACCCATAATTGATGCAAGTTCACATGTAGACAAACATCAACTAATCAATTATAAAATATGAAAAAGATATATGATTAAACTAAGGTTACCTGTATTTCAATAAGAACTGTAGAATAAGCATAAGCAAATGCAATATCTCCAATAGCTTGGAAACTTCTCCATACTTTTTCTGTTCCAGATACATCCACACCTACTACCACCCCTGTTAGGGTTGTCTTCACATGGTGCCCCACACCTACATTTTTTTTATATCGAGAATTTAAGTTTTATGTATTGATAATACAGTAAAAGATATACATAGTTAACTAACTTGTATAGGTGAATATAAAAATATTTTATACTGTCGATGTATATAGTACCTGAGGCTTTGGCTATGGATAGTCCAAGACCAATAGAAGCATAAGTAAATGACATAACAGCAGCAAGAATTGATAACCATGAGAGCTTGTGGAAATTTGGAATTTGGCTAAGAACTATTTGAATTACTGCAAATATTATCATGTATGGGTAACTTTCAATTGAGCAACTTGCTTCATGCCCATTTTTGTGAAAACAATTTGACCTCTTTACAGCCCTGAAAATTGAAATTCACAGAAAATAATTATTATATTAGTATTTTAATTAATTAATATAGAGTATCATTTATTTTATTAGAGTAGTTATGTCATTGTCATGAGATCAAATTAGTCAGTATTGACAAAAAGGTCTTAATGTTTTCTTTAAAAATAGAATTTTTAATAATTATTTGTACTTACACCATACTAATAGATGCTGTAATTGTATATCCAATTGTAACTCCAACAAGGTTAGCATATTGTGCAATTCCACACAGTGTCACCTTCACACCTCCTGTATTTTTTATATCAAGAAAATGTCAAAATAATATACTATATGCGTATATTATGTATCGATAAGAGAATGTAAATATTTTTGACTGAGCGGTCAAATATGTACTTCCACTTGGATTGTAACTCAAAGTTACATAATTAGCTATTGGAGCTAGAGAAAATCAGTAAAAACAGAGCAAAAAACAGAGAATTTGCTACGTTGATTATGTTGTAAGAATTTTAAATTATATGTACTGACAGTACCTAAGTGAGAGCGGACAACGTCCATGTAAGTGTAGTTTCTCTTGCCGGAAATCGGTCCCGGAGACCGGTAACAGTCGGCAAGAAGTGTAGAAGTGAAATATGTGATGAAAGAAAAGGCAAAGAGAACAGCAGGACCAGCCACCCATCCTAATTGAGCTATAGCCCATGCTAGTGAAAGTACTCCTGAACCAATCACAGCAGTAATAATATGTGCACTCGCAGTCAATAAAGTCCCTGCGAATTAAAACAGAGACGTATTCAGAATCTATAGTCAATACACGGTCGGTAGGTTCATAATAAATGAGTATCATGACTTATGCACAATTCTAAAAACAACATTCCTATAAAATATGTTACCTGTTCTTTTTTCACGTCCATCATCATCAAAGTTTTTTTGAACGTCTCCATTTTCGAGTTCATTTGAGACGTACATAGCGTTCTTTTGAAATTCAGGTGCCATATTGTCTTCTCAAGTGTGTGTTTTTGTGAGATGTTTGGAGTTTTAAGTACAAGAATGGTTTAAGGAAAGATGTATTATATAAGAGAAGAGATTAAGCGTTAAGAAAAGGGCAATGAGAAATTTAGGGTCAAAGGGGGCCAAAAGTCTTTGGAACCAAGAGTAGTGGGAGAATTTGAAAAACTATAATCTACTACTTAAAAGATTTCATAAAATCTTTACCTATAGTAGGAAATTTGGTGTTATAATATGGTTTTTAGGTCAAGAAATGATGGTGTATATTGTGCACCCTCTAATGTGCTTATATATTATCCCAAATCCTGTATCACCCACCCCCACGCCCACCCACCCACCCCCTCCAATAAGAAAAAAGGGTCCCCACAAATTGCCTTTTTGCATTTGGTCCTAACCATTGAAAATGAAATATTTGTGCTGATACCATTCATTGAAAACTTTGAACAAACATTTTTTGCAAATATATTAATACTCCGTCCTTAAGTTGACTCAATGGTCTTTATCTTACTTTTTATTGTCATTTTGTATTGTTTGATGAATTTGGTCGGTCTTTTTACAAATTTGGAATTGCCATGACAAAGAAGAAAACATCAAGTCTCCTTCCAAGTTAGTTCCTTAAAGAACATCATCATATATAGTATATAGGTTACGTTACCTCCTAAAATTTCCTACCTAAAACTTCACCAACAACCCTACTTCATATTCGAGATGATCAATATATCCATCTCTTTTTGAAAAATTTAACTTACCTATACTGACGATATAAATAATTTGATATTATTAATATTAGTGTATTATATCTTATTATAGATAGTGGCATATCTGCCTTTGGTGAGAAGGATTCATTTTTTTATTGAAAAATTACCGTCCAAAAAGGGTTAAAATAAAATTATATTACCAGATATCTTAAAGTTGAATATGGTTAATGAAACATCTAGCTTTATCGGCAATTATTTCTTGATCTCGTTATCGAGAGACTTCAAATAATTATAGCATACGCTAGAAACAAAGAGTTGAGGTGGTTAGACATATACCTCGAAATTCTCCCAAACATAAGAGTTGTCCTATAATTTACTTCTTGTTGTTGTTGGAGGTATACATCTATCTTTTTGATGCAAAACAATATACGAGAAATAAATGTTCAACTTACAATATAGTACATAATACAATGACGACACTTATTCTCTGTTTGGATCATTGTTATATATTGTTTCATAATGTATTGTATTGTATTGTACTCTATTGTACTGTACTATATGTTATCTCATGTATTCAGGTTAGTCAAAATTACAGAAATAGAAAAAAAGATGAAATAGACAGAATGCTTTTAATCCGAGTCCACAGAAATTATTGTGTTTCCTTAAGAAATTTAATCCCCTCACTGTATCCGAGTTTGCAGATTAATTCCTCCAAAAATAAAACGGATTAACATGTTAGAGAAGTAGCGGTATCTCAAACTTCAATAACTTCAGCAAACGCAAGAACAGCAACAAGAGCACACACAAACTTAGTCGATTGACAATTTTGTTTATGTAAGAAAATGTATGCAGAGAGGAAAATTTTTCAGTGTATGAAAAAAGAAAAAACCTCTTATTTATAGCCATTTTCAGCAAGGAACGCGTCTATTCAAACCCATTGTTTTCAGAACGTTGTGTCTTTTGGGAAAAGTAACGACTTTTCGGAAAGAACAAGTCCCTTCAGAACGTTTTCACCATTACCCGTGAATTTCGAATAAATTTCGTTGCGCCAAATTAATTCTGTTATTTAACTAACATTCTGAATTAATTTATAAGAAAAAGGAAATGAATTAACAAGATTGATTAAATAAATTTTGTCCAAAAATATTATAATCAATCACATCATTTGCCAAAGCCGAAGCCGAGGCCGAGGCCGAGCAAGCGAGCGACGACGACGGCGCAAGGGGCACCTTCTTCTTAACCCTTTAAGAACTAAAGGAAGTGTTTCCTAAATATAATGAAAACAATTTCCTTTCTTCTACCAATATGGTAGAAATGACTTTTTATTTGCACTTTGCAATGACTTTTCATTTTCCCTCCAATATTGATTCCCCCACTTTTCCATTTTCTCTTCTTATTTCCCATTCACACATTGCTAAACCCAACAATCCCCCACATGAATGGGGAATGACTTTAGTTAAAACATATGCATGAAAAACTTGTGTGTCTTGTAACTAAGGGCTAATCGTATTTGGATAAGTAGGTTTCCCTTTAAACTTTTCGTAGTGAACATATATCGGATATACTCGATCAATCGGTAGATTTGATATCTTTGAACCGTCGAGCTTTGGTGTATACCTAGACAACATAAGTCACACAATCAACTCTTGAACTGTTTTTGGTTCTCATTATTTTGTTCGTTTCAGCCATGAACACATCTTGGTTAATAAGTGCTTAGAGAACTGGCCTTACCGGATTCTCCTTGAAGCGGCTTACACTTCACACTTACATAGGTGGTTTCTAAATGTGTTATCCCGTAGATACACTATTTGATATACCCTGTTTCAAACTTAGAAACCAATAAAAAGTCCTTATGCTTTTATCCTGGTTACTGAACATTGTCTCATCATGAGAATGGACATAAAATAATTTTTGACAATGTTGAACCATCATCTATGACTTTGTTTTATCTCCTTGAACGTAGATCTTGGGATCTCCAGTCTTCTAGTTAGAGTTACCGCCACGATGACTTGTTCTCGGCCATAGTACCATTCTCATCGATGATCTCTCAACTCCCTCTCTAGTAAAGCCTTTTGTAAGTGGATCCGACACATTATCCTTTGACTTTACATAGTCAATTGTGATAATTCCACTAGAGAGTAGTTGTCTAATAGAGTTATGTCTTCGTCTCATGTGACGAGACTTCCCGTTATACATAACGCTTCCAGCCCTTCCTATTGCAGCTTGACTATCGCAGTGTATGCATTTAGGGGCCATTGGTTTGGGCCAAAATGGAATATCTTCTAAGAAATTTCAGAGTCGTTCAGCTTTTGCACTTGTCTTGTCTAAGCGATGAATTCAGACTCCATTGTAGAGCGAGCTATACATGTTTGTTTGGATAATTTCCAAGATATTGTTTCTCTACCAATAGTGAAAACATATCCACTCGTGGATTTCGTTTCAGTTGACCCAGTAATCCAATTTGCATCACTGTATCCTTCAAGAACTGCTGGATATTTGTTGTAATGCAAATCATAGTTTTGAGTGTCTTCTAAGTACCCCAAAACTCTCTTCATTGCCAACCAATGATTTTGATTGAGATTACTTGTGTATCGACTCAGTTTACTTATAGTACAGGCTATGTCTGATCGTGTACAATTCATGACATACATCAAACTTCCCAATACTCTGCCATAATCCAATTGAGACTGAATTTCACCTTCATTCTTAGCAATATTAATGTTCACATCAATTGGGGTCTTTGCCTTTTTGAAATTCAAATACTTGAACTTTTCAAGTACCTTTTGAATATAATGAGATTGAGACAATGCTAGACCGTTAGGAGTTTTGTGAATCTTTATTCCCAATATCAAATCGATTACTCCTAGATCTTTCATATCAAACTTACTAACAAGCATACGTTTAGTAGCTTTTACATTGGCAATGTCCTTGTTCATTATCAGCATGTCATCCACATATAAGCATACAATGACTTCCTGATCCTGAGTGTCTTTAATGTAAACACATTTATCACACTCATTGATCTTAAATCCATTTGACAACATGGTTTGATCAAACTTTGCATGCCATTGTTTCAGTGCTTGTTTTAGTCCATAAAGTGACTTAACAAGTTGGCATACTTTCTTTTCTTTACCGGGAACTACGAAGCCCTCATGTTGTTCCATGTAAATCTCTTCCTCCAGCTCTCCATTTAAGAAGGCGGGTATCACATCCATTTGATGAATTTCAAGACCGTATACTGTAGCTAGGGCAATTAACATCCGAATTGATCTAATCCTAGTCACTGGCGAGTATGTGTCAAAATAATCAAGACCTTCTTTCTATCTAACGTCTTTGACAACAAGTCTTGCTTTATATTTGTCAATAGTTCCATCATCTTTCATATTCTTTTTAAAGATCAATTTTGAACCCAAGGGTTTGTTCCCTGGAGGAAGATCAACCAACTCCCAAGTATGCTTGCTGAAGATTGATTCAATCTCACTATTGATAACCTCCTTCCAAGACGTTGAGTCGCTAGACAACATCGCTTCCTTGAATGTTTGAGGCTCACTTTCCAGAAGGAATGTTACAAAATTAGATCTAAATGAAGTAGATGTCCTTTGATGTTTACTGCGCCTTGGACTTCCTTCATTGGTTTCATTCTCTTTTGGTTCTTATTGAGGTTGTTTAGATCCCCCACTAGATGACTCAAGTCTAGTTTTATACAGATAGATATGTTCAAAAAATTCAGCATTATTTGATTCCATTACCATATTATCATGAATATCCGGATGTTCGGATTTATGAATCAAAAATCGACATGCCTTACTATTTGTGGCATATCCAATGAATACACAATCCAAAGTCTTAGGCCCTATTTTCACCCTCTTACGTATAGGAACCTGAACTTTGGCTACACACCCCCACACTTTGAAATATTTCAAGTTGAGTTTTCTACCTTTTCATTTCTCATATGGAATAACATGTGTCTTCGTGTGAGGCACTCTATTGAGTATTCGATTTGCTGTAAGGATAACTTCCCCTCACAAGTTTTGTGGTAAACCTGAACTTATAAGTAAGGCACTCATAATTTCCTTTAAAGTTCGATTTTTCCTTTCCGCAATTTCATCAGATTGAGGAGAGTAAGGAGCAGTAGTTTGATGGATTATTCCATTTTCCAAACATATTTCTACAAATGGAGATTCATATTCTCCATCTCTATCACTTCTGATCATTTTGATCTTTCTATCCAATTGAATTTCAACTTCAGTTTTATATTACTTAAATGCATATGTTGATTCATCCTTACCATTTAGCAGAGAGACATAACAATATCTAGTGCAATAGTCAATAAAAGATATGAAATATTTTTTCCCACCACGTGATGGTGTTGACTTCATGTCACAAATGTCAGTGTGAATCAGTTCTAAGGGATATGTATTCCTTTCAACAGATTTATAAGGATGCTTAGCATACTTAGATTCAACGCAAACTTGACATTTTGATTTATTGCACTCAAATTTAGGTAAAACATTTAAGTTAATCAGTTTTCGCAAGGTTTTGTTATTAACGTGTCCCAAACGTTCATGCCATAAAGATTTAGACTCAAGCAAGTAAAAGGAAGCAGGATCTTTATTCATATCAACTGTAATTACATTGAGTTTAAAGAGTCCCTCAATGAGGTAACCTTTTCCTACATACATTTCATTCTTACTCACTACAACTTTATCACAAACAAACACATATTTGAATCCGTTCTTAGTCAGAACTGGTATAGAAACTAAGTTTTTTCGCAATTTTGGAACATACGAGAACCTGTTCAAAGTCACCATCTTGCCCGATGTCATCTTTAAGAGGACTTTGCTAGTTCCTTCCACCTTTACAATTGCGAAGTTTGCCATAAACAACTTCTCGTGTGTAGGTGCTTGAGTATATGATGAAAATAATTCTTTGTTAGCACAAACATGACATGAGGCACCAAAATCTATCCACCATTCTCTTGAATTTCCAACCAAGTTACATTCTAAAAGCATTGCACAAATATTGTCCAAATCTCCTTTAGATTCAGCCAAATTTGCTTTATCCTTCTTCTTGTCCTTCTTGGGACCCCGACATTCAGTAGCCCTATGATCACGTTTGCCACAATTGAAACAGCTTCTATTGAATTTCTTCTTAGGAGGTTTGCTCTTTGGACCAGATGTTTTCTTTCTTTTCTTTGATTTTGTGGGATCTTCTTCAACAATATTTACTCCAGATATTGCTGAATTACCACATGACCTCTTTTCTGCGGCCTTTTTATCCTCTTCAATTCTCAGTCTTACCATGAGATCTTTAACAATCATCTCCTTGCGTTTATGTTTCAAGTAGTTTTTGAAGTCCTTCCACAATCGAGGTAACTTTTCAATAATGACAGCCACTTGAAAAACATCATTCACAATCAATCATATATTAAAGATTATGTGAGTTTTAAGAATAGACTTAATATTTCCAACATAGGTATTAAATAAATTTGTACATTCAGCAAGGAGATCATGGATTATGACCTGAAATTCTTGAACTTGGGTGATGACAGTCTTATTGTCTATCATCTTGTAGTCCAGAAACTTTGCCACAATGAACTTCTTCAATCCAGCATCCTCTGTTTTGTACTTCTTTTCTAAAGCATCCCAGAGTTCTTTTGAGGTTTTGACATTACTGTACACATTATAAGATCATCTTGCAGGCCACTTAGAATATAATTTTTACACAAAAAATCTGAATGTGTCCATGCTTCTGTTACCAAGAATCGTTCTTCAGGCGGAGTTTCATCCGACATAATAGGAACGTTCTTATTAATGAACCTCTACAGACTCAACGTAGTCAGATAGAAGAACATCTTCTGTTGTCATCTCTTGAAGTCGACTCCAGAAAACGTTGCAGGTTTCTCAGCCGATGCTAAGGCAGCAGTTGAACGACTGTGTGCAACCGGTGTTGTTGTAGCACTTACTGTTCCAGCATTTACTTGACTTGAATTAGTCATTTTTCTGTCACAAATGGCAGACAATTTTAGTATGTGAATTACTAACGGTAAAGAATAAATCCTTACACAGACTATTTTTGATTTAACGATAAAGTTTTTATGTTCTTTTAATCGTTAATCGAATGAATTTTAAAAACTCAAACAAAGTAGAAAATCATAAAGGTTTTAATCTCCAGAAACCTCAAATAGTTTAAATTTCTTAAGATTGTTATCTCCTTTATTCAGATTAGTTAAAATTACAGAAACAGAAAAAAGATGAAATAGACAGAATGCTTTTAATTCGAGTCCACAGAAATCACTGTGTTTCCTTAAGAAATTTAATCCCCTCACTGTACCCGAGGTTGCAGATTAATTCCTCCCGAGATAAAACGGATTAACCTATTAGAGAAGTAGCGGTACCTCAAACTTCAATAACTTAAGTGAACGTAAGAACAACAACAAGAGCACACACAGACTCAGTCAATCGACAATTTTGTTTATGTAAGAAAATGTATGTAGAGAGGAAAAATTTTCAATGTATGAAAAATGGAAAAAACCTCTTATTTATAGCCATTTTCAGCAAGGAACGCGTTTGTTCAGACAAATCTGTTCAGACCCATTTTTTCCAGAACGCTGTGTCTTTTGGGAAAAGTAACGACTTAAATAAAATTTGTCCAAAAATATTATCAATCAATCATTTGCCAAATCCAAATCCAAATCCAAAGTTGAGGCTGAGCGAGCACGACGACGGCGCGAGGGGGCACCTTCTTCTTAACCCTTTAAGAACTAAAGGAAGTGTTTCCTAATATAAGGACAACAACTTCCTTTCTTCTACCAATATGGTAGAAATGACTTTTCATTTGCAATTTGCAATGATTTTTCATTTTCCCTCCAAAATTGATTCCCCACTTTTCCATTTTCTCTTCTTATTTCCCATTCACACCTTGCTAAACCCAACATTGTATGGTAGATACAATGTTTGGCTAGACTGTATTGTTTGTTGTTGTTTAATAACATTTTAATTGTTTGGTTTGATTGTATCGTACTGTATTGTAATTTATAAATTTACTAAAATATCCTTAATTATTCTAGGGTAGGAGGTTTGACTAGAATTAAATAATATAAGATAAAGGGTAAAATAGTATTTTGAAATATTATGTGTAAAGATATAATTGTAAAAAGAAATTAAGTAACAATGGGAACACACCAATCGGTTGATCCATAAAATAGGGGTTTTCATTGTTACGTATAAGGGCGGAGGCAGCATATAATGAGGGGATTCATCCGAACCCCCTCGGCGAAAAATATTACTATTTATACATGGTTAAAATTATTTTTTAGGTAAGCATAATAGATGTCGAACCCCTTCCACTAGTTCGTGTGTTTACTTCTCAGATTTTGAACCCCCTTATTAAAATTTCTGGCTCCGCCACTGGTTACGTAATAACGAAATTTAACAATACAATACATTTTAAGTAACAATCAAAACAAATGTTATAGGTATAGTAATGATACAATATAATACAATGGGTAACAATGATCCAAGCAGAGTGTAAAGTATGTTGTGATTTTATCATCCAACCTCGATATGGAACAATATAAAAAAAATAGATATTCCTGCGATGTCCAATAACGTTGGTAAAGTGGTGAATCTATCAATATACATGCCTAGAAGTGGTATTTTTTGTATGCTATCAATACATGCCTAAATTGTTCATGACATGACTAGCTTTTATCACCGTTAGTGTATATGAGTTACACATGTAAACTTTATGAGTATATAATAATATTTTAGGGTGAAGACGGGGAAATTAAATTCTTCTTTGTTATGGAGTACTTACTAGAATATGGAGAAATGATTATTTTTTTTAGCTAAACCTTTTCTGCGCTAATTGTGGGGAAAAAATATTGGCCCTCCAAGATGGACTCTCTTTTTCTTGACCAAAAGGTAGTTTTTGGTGCATGCACAACTAGATAAAGATGAAACCTTTAATTTTGAGAATTTTCATTTTTGAGTGGCATGTTCCAACTTATCATAAATTAGCACTAAAAAGGGAATATTAAACACGTTTACAAGAATTTGGAACAAAAGAATATTGATAAACCTTTCAAAAAGTTAGTTTATGAACAGGACCTGGCTAAGAGTTTTAGATTCCTTTACTTATTAATTAGTTCAATTGATTGGTATTTTGACCACAAAAAAAAAAAATAGAAGCAAAAATGAAGAAGAATTTTTCTAGCTAGATAGGTGTCTACTCTATAATTAATTAACTTCCACTTCTACATCTAAGATTAATCTATTTACAAATGTTTCATAAGCGGAATATACGAATTATAATCTTGTCTTTTCTTATATTTATCTTTGTAAAATTAAAGTGAGAAGTTTAACTTGAGACTGAAATTAATATGCCAGGTAGACAAGTTAATAAGACACCACAAATTAGGAATTCTTTGATACTCTTAATTAATCATTTTATTCCAAATGATTGATTGCTTTGAAGAATGCTAACTTTTAAGTCCAAATATTCGAAAATTAAGAATATTAGGAAAGCCAATGGAATGCTTAGTCATAATATAAATTATTAGCTTTGATGCTAATTAAGTAGTTAGTAAGTTCAACATTTTTTTAACCAAAAAAAAATATTTCAACATTTTTACTCATTTGGTTTGAGAAATTGTCAAACTAGAGTAAAAATTTACTACCTCCGGTGTATATTATTCATGCTTTGACAACTTTGAATTTATTTTTAGGTTTTTTAAAAAAAGAAGATAGCTTTTTTTATTGATCGAAATTATCAAAATAGAGTAAATGTTTTACAATGATGTAAATGATAGTTTAGATAAATGCTCGTATGCTTAAAGTTATGAAATATATATACATATATAAAAAAAAAAAACTTTCAAAAATAAATATTTATAAAGGCGGATTCAAAATTTGGAAGCTCAGGTATGTTACGTTACTTTGAACAGTAATGAATGTAACATTTAAGAAAGTGGTGTTAACATTCATAGAAAAAAGCTATAATTATTATTTATCAACGTACAAGATTCTGCAAAAGATTCATGTCTACTTAGTGTAGTTAAGATTGTAGTTAGCAGAGATCGAGGTCTAAGATTCTAATTTAGATAGCTTCAACTTTACAATTTTTTTAACAATGAATCTAGCATCCTAAGATAATTTTAAAACATTAAACGAACTCACCGCACTATTTTTTAAAAAAAAAACTGAATCTAGTGACGGATAAATTTTATAGCTAAACAGTAAAATCTATTGCCAATTCTATTTAGGAATTAATTAGTGATGAATTTTTGTTAGCTACGAGCGAAATAGAAACGAAATAGCGATGAAATTGATAGCTTGATTTTAATATTTTATTTGTTGTGGCAGGATTCAAACTTGCATCCTATGGAGGAAAACCTGAACTTCAACCACCATGAGCTTCATTATTTCTCTCTGTGCATATATGGTTAAATTTATACTCTTCTTATCCATAATATATATGGATATGTACATATATTTGCAAAGTTAAATTATAACGTAACGTCTGAGTGTCGTGGCACAACACCCCATCTTTCTACATAGATCCGCCCTTAAATGTATAGATCGAAGGTACATAATAATAAATATCTATCACTATCTAATCAATTACATCATCGTTAGTTAGCTTCCACATTGCATGACTATAGCAACATACTCTAAAGTGGTCAACCCTATGATCCTTTTACGTATAATAACTAGCAAGAACGACAAATATATTAAATTCAAAATATTACTATTATATTATGAAAAGAGGTTAAATAATTAGTAAAAAAACAAAATAAAAAATTGATATATTCTCTATATATTATACGGATGATTTTATCAATAATATAATGACGTTAACTTTGTCACATAATAATAATGAAGAAAAGAAAGAAGATTCTTTGAAGGCATTGTACATCACAGGCAAGTAAGTGACAACAGATAGTCAATTATAAACGCGTTTAATAATAGAAACAAAATGTTGAAAAAGATTAGAACGATATTGCAAGCACTTATTATTTAGCATAATAATTCCAAATGGGTGATGTAGAAAATAAATCATATATTCTGCAGTAGGGACGACCTATCTACGGTTTAGGACAATTTTGGTGCATGAGTTGGTCGTCTTGTCAATTTAACAGACTAATTCAAATATTTTTGAACTTCATTTAAGTCATCATATATTTTTGATTTAAATATTAATTCATCTTTATTAACAGAAAAATTAATTTTGTTGACATATCATAAATTTAAGATTTGATCTAAGACTCATGATGACATTGATACTTGTGTGGGTAAGTATTATATCAGAGGTAAAATCTTAAAAAATAACACTATTTTTTTTCAAGAAAATCACACCCTCAACTCCTTTTAATTATAAGCCATGATTTTTTCATGATAGAAACCTTTAACAAAATGTGTAACATTTTTTTTCCACAACATGTAAAAAAATTTTGAAAGTTCTAACATGGACCACAAAATTAATTGATAAGGCTTTCTATAATTACAATAATTTATTTTTAATAAAATTATTCTTATCATATAAATAATATGTATTTTAATTAAAAGTACAAAAATCATTTTCTCCGTAATTTATCCATGAAAGATATATAACTTTGTCATTTCGAGAATACAAAGGGTCATTTGATAATGGAGATTGCATAACATAAAGTGGAATTTTTAGTCCATTAAAATTGATATGTACGAAAGGGTTAGAATCAATATATTCCAAAAATACCAAATTTGGAACTATGAATGATTATGTATCAGATTAATTATGGGATTAACTTTTGACTCCTAATATGCCCCTTATCTAGACGTTTTTTTCCTTGACGAGGTAACTCTAAAACATAATGAGTTTGTGAATACACAGAATATGTAAAATTGTAAATATTATATCCCATTTAATGATGAGTCATAACCTTTTATACCACGTTGTCAAATGACACCTTCGACCATTAAAATAAAAGTAGAGATGAAATGGAGTATCAAATTAATTTAAGGATAAAAATGGGAGTGGTATAAAAAGGTGGCGGTGAAAAAGCGATGCACTTTTATACAACCACGAAAGACAATATAATGCATAGTAATCGGTCTCCATTTTAATATATGTGACACGTTTTTATTTTTAGAAATAATTTTCAAATTTAATTTTTTTCTAACTTTATGAAATAATTTATATTATAAATTACAAAAGTTTCTTTTTCTTATTTTGTGCCAAGTTAAACATTGTCATAAAAATTGGGACAGATGGAGTAAAGTGGACCTAACTGAGCTCTCGTCTAGTTATAGATTTTGAACTTGAAACTTGAAAATTTGAGTTTTTGAATGATTCTTGGGATTTGAAGTTGTTTGTGCATGCTAGGGGTGTGTATCGGTCTGTTCAGTTCGGTTTTAAGTATTATCGGTTCGGTTTATCGGTTTTCAATTTTTAAATATGCTAAACCGATAACTAAACCAATATAAGATATTTATTATCGGTTTTGGTCTTTAACAATTCGATTTAACCAATAAGAAAATACTTTCAAAATAAATATATGACTTGTCCAACAATTTAACGTGAAATAAAAAAGAGAGAAACCTAATTACTCATTGAGTGGAAAAATTCTTCTTAGTGTAGTAAAAGTATAGCAAATACTCACAATTCACAACCCTAGTCATTGCCTAACCCTTGTCGTTGTCGTTGCAAACCCTAGACGTCGTCGTTCTTAGTTCTTTAGGTTTTTGACTTTGTGAACCTAAAGACTAAAGTAATACTAAAACCTAAAGGGTAAATGCAGAGAGCAAGTTAATTAAGTAATGTTAATTGTGTAGGGTCCTTATAGTTATTGTCTAACATAGTGATTATACTAATATTGTTTGTTTGATATTTATGTATGACTAAAAATTAAAATAGCAAATTATTATATATATTCTTAATGGGTTATCGGTTAACCCAATAATCCAATATTAAAAAATCAATATCAAACCGATAGCCCAATAATTTTTTTTTATAAAACCATTAAATAACCGTCAACCCGATAACCCAATAACAATAAACCAATAACACTTTTTTCGGTTAGATTTATCGGTCGGTTCAGTTTTTGCACACCCCTAGTGCACGCATTCTATTTGAGAGAAAATAATTAGTAAAATTTTGTGAGTGAAAACCCTAAAACTGATTTGAGCCAATTTTTGTAAATTTGAAAATATTTGAAGATCGAGTTTTTAAAATCTCATCAAATTTTGTAACCAAACAAATAATTGAAAATATTTTTAAAAAAAATCGACTGACCACTAGGTTTCTTTGTTATACTAGCTTCTCCTTAATTAGTTAATTATCTCAAGTTGTTCTCATGCATGTGTGTATTTTAATTTATTTTATTTTATTTTTCCTTTTTCACCGCACTTTTATAATTCTTAAAGATCAAGTGGTTCTTCACTCATCCAAATCTATATATTATATGATTCGTATATTTGGTGAAATGATTAAAATGTTTGCGTAAATAATCTACCACTATATCGATGTAGATAAATTAAATTATTTAATTATTGTACTAATTCCCATATGTTTGTTGTTACTCTTTCTTGACTTTTTAATTACCCTTTCTGAATTTTCCAACTTCCAAAAAGTGAAAAAAGGTTATAATCCATTTTTCAATAACTACTCTATGACAAGTCAATATGGGACTTCTGATGAATTTTAGTGCTAGCTAGTCTCTATCTTAATTCTCTCAAGCAGCATTTTCTACAGTTCCTACTCATATAGTGTCTCTTTGAGACTCTCTCAAATTGAAAAACATCTCCTCGATTCAAAATATCTATCGTGTTTTACCTGGTTCTTGAGAAACTAATTATTAAGAGAGTATTTGATTATTTTACTTTTAATATAATATCTTAAGATGTTATTTATTTCTATTGAATATTTATTTATTTTTGTGCTATAATTAAGATAGTGATAGTCTTCGTGAACTGTTACTCTAATTAAAGAAAAATATAATTGTTGCATCTTGAACTTTTAAGTACCAAATGTTTCGAGATAAATATTTTTAATAAGAACGACAAGTATTTTGAGATAGGAAAAAATAATAGGATAAACATTTTTAAAAAGAACGACAAGTATTTTGAGATGGAAAAAGTAATAGTAGAAGTTGGCAATACTCTATTATAATATTGTTTTTAAAAACACTTTATATATACAACCTCTAGAACAAAATGGTCTTTAGTAGTTGTGTCCCCAACTTGAGAAGTAACAAAATATCTCTCTCAGTATTGGTTTAGAGAGGGAAGCACGGAGTATAATTACAAATAGAATAAAAACCTGAATCTGTAAGAGAATTTAACTATCATATATTATAGGTCTAATTACTACTCCTCGATATATAAGAATTAGCTAAAGTAATTAAGATGTAATGAGGATGGATTTCAAAAAATTATTGCTTGCTTAATCAAGATTCGTATCGCATATGGTAAATTCAAGAAGAAGCATTTCCTATCAGGTTTCTCCAATCTCAAGGTTTGAACTACATTCCTCTTATGAAGGTTAGAGGATCTTATTATGTCTCAGCACCTCCATTGTTTGGTCGAAGCATGTATGGAGAGGTATCGTAGACCTCGAAACTATACCTAACTTTGACCTTATATACTAGTGAAAAAGAAATTAAAATGCGTTTGTGCATATATAATTAAAAATTAAAAGTCTAGTAATTCTGAACAAACTAACTCTAAATTCTAATATGCTATTGGAAATGAATTGCCAATGGTGAAGGAGATGAAGGGAAATGGTGATGTTGCCATCGAAAGAAACAGCCCCATGACCCATGCCATTGACAATATTTGATGCACTAGTGAAGCATGTGAAGCATACGAATAACGAGAAAAGTATTAAAAACACCATTAAATTTGACACAAATTATTACTAGTTGTATCAATTGCTGACAGTCTTAAAAACATCTCTCTACTTAATTAACTGAACTTAAATACACCTTTAATTTTGTCACGTGGGTGAAATATACCTCTAAATTTTTGCCATGTTTAGGAGTTTTTTCAACACTTGTTTCGACTTTTTATTAAGAGTCTCACACTCCTACAAGAGTTTGAGAGCACTTGATATGTCATGTGATAGATCGAGAGTGTATTTAAGCTCAGTTAGTCAAATAAAGGGGTATCTTTAAAAGTGTCAATAGTTCAAAAATGAAAAACTAACAATTCACGTCAAGTTTAAAGGCATTTTCAAATCGAGTAATTTTGAACAAACTAACTCTGCTAACATGTGATTGGAAATAAATTGGCAATGGTGAAGAAGAAAAGTGAAATGGTGATGTTGCCATCGAAAGAAACAACAGCATACGGGCATTACCCATGCCCATGACTATATATTTGAAGTACTAGTCAAAGTATTTGAATAATACTTATGATAAAGAAAGGAAACGTTCAAACAAAGTATCTTTTCTTTAATAGACAAAAAAGAGAGTAAGAGCCTGTTCGGATGGGCTTTTAAGCTGGTTAAACTGGCTTAAAAGCCAGTTTTTGACTTATTAAAGTGTTTGGCAATTATCAAAGTGACTTATTTTAAGTCAGAAATGACTTATTTTAAGCCAAAAGCTAAAAGCTAGGGGAGGGGAGCTTTTTTTTTTTAACTTAAAAGCCCTTTTATGTTGACCAAGTATATTACCTTTTTGCCCTTAATTCTTTTATACATTTCCCAAATTGCCCATATTGAATTAACCCTAACATTTATTATTATTATTATTATT